>JAMPIV010006128.1:0-82085 GCA_024509875.1 Oreohelix idahoensis | reverse complement strand
CTGGGCCAATAAAAATAAGTTTCCAAATCTATCTGTATGGTAGGACTTTTGTGGTCCAGACGGATCACCAGCCACTAGTGTTCTTATCTCAGGCCAAGCATGAAAATGCAAGATTGTTAAGATGGTCTTTATTGTTGCAACCTTATCAGTTTAATATTGAATATATCCCGGGGTCACTGAATGTCGGTGCAGATTTCCTCAGTAGGCACCCCTGTGATCAAAATTAGAATAGTAGTAGGCGGGAGGAGTTAATTTTATCTATGTGTATCACTGGTTTTGGAACTTGCATTAGTGCATGTTCTCAGGTGGGGAGATGTGTGGTGAAAATACAGTGATAAAACGTTAAAATATCTCCAATTATAAAGATAACGGGTAAAATAACACGTAGGGATAAAAATGTAGGCAAGATATGCCGAGGCTTCTTCACCCACGCCAGCGCTTTCTAACGCCATTGAAACTAACTAGTTGGAACATGCAAACTAAACGACACATCCTTTTAGACGGGGTAGAAACGGAGATAAAAGAAAAAAATTATGACGGTCTGAACACGTGTTTGAATCTAAAATGCAAAAAGACGCAATTTGTAGTTTAAAGGCAAAAATTACGCCACTGGTTGACACAATGTAAGGAAAAGGACAAAAAAAGACCTTAGCTCTTATTAGAAACAGACGTATCTTAGACGTTTTACCGTAATTGGTCGTTTTAATTTGAATATAGCGGCAAACGCCGTACACGAAGGTTCCAAAAACAAATTTCAAAACTAACCTTGAGAAAAGTAGGTTTTTCTTTAATAATAAAGTTAGGAAAATAAAACCTAGCTAGTTTGATAGCCCATCTTGAGCAGAGAAATAATATACTTTTAATTACACAGACGGACAGATAACACGGAAGATATTGACGAAAGACCGTATTGTTCCATACAGACTAGCGAACAGTTTTTTGTGCATATTTTCACTAAAGTTATTTTGGCGTCCTTGAGCCTAAAAATGCAAAAAACAAACTGCAGATGAACTAGAGGCAAAGTAGGAGGATAGTAGCTAAAAGTAACTTAGCATAGAAATCGTATAAGTAAGTGGGGCAGGTTTGTGTAGTTTTTTCTTGTAGTTAGTCCAAAAAACAAGTGTAATTTTGGAAAAAAACCAAGTTGGGACGGACAGAGCGACAGAAAAATACTACATACTAGACTGAGACTGGACTGAAATTGGACATTTATATTTTGAATATTTGAAAAGTTAGAGGGGAAGTCCGTTGATTGGACAAAAGCTTTTATAGTACTGAAAGACAGACGCTCGCTTGTGCCATTTTATAGAAGACTGTCCATTGACACAGTTCGTTACTGCTAGAGGTTATTTCCAGGAATTATTAAATAAAAATCAGTGGGACGCCCTAATCTAGCCAGCAGCTCAGCTGAGTTTTGCTAGTACTACGTAACTGTGTTCTCAATTCTGAATTGTGAGTTTCTGATCTGGCACTACGCTTGTGCCAGATGCTTTTGTAGAAGTACAAGAGCGGATGCCTGTGCAGCCTAACATTTTACTCCAGCTACTGAGAGGAGTGGGCCACAAGACTTCTGTACTACATCGTCACAGGCCAGTTAAGTGCAAACCTGGCCTGCTGTAGATTCATCACCTGTGTCCACCATCAATAAAGAAATAAACTCTTGTTATATAAACACTAATATCAGTCCATATGTCAAGGACAAGGAACTTTATAATCATAGATTGGGCATGATGACGCCACCCCAACTAAACATCCAGTGCTAGTTTTTCCCAAGACATTGTAGATATTATTAATATTAACCAATGTAACAATGTATGAAAATTTCATTTGATTATGCAATAAAAAGCGTCCACAGTCTGGAAATATATATCACTAAAAGACAGCGCCCCGATATAACCGAAATATCCATGCATACAGATAATTGTTGAAAGAGGCGCGATACTTTGAAATGGAGCAAATACCATTGTAAAAAAAACAGTATTGAGAACAAGACGCTGGCGTTGGATAGAATACACGTTCAGAAAAACCAGCTGATAGCATTGCACGGCATTTCCTATTCCGGAGTACCTATGGTAAGAGGAAAAAAGGAGATTAAAAACCTAGAGAAGAGAACTGGCGACAAGTATGAAATGGAAAGAGAATAAATGGAAAGAGAATAAATGGAAAGAGAATAAATGGAAAGATAATAAATGGAAAGAGAATAAATGGAAATATCCTGGAATAGATGGCATAGGACAGAGAGCATTGGCAACTTTTTTTGGAGGACTTATGTGTAGAGTGTGCGTGATAATTTAAAGATCATGAGTTGGTCGAGTTTTGTTTCATCTTTTTAAACTATTCTATTAGTACTACTATTATAATAATATTCTTTTCTTGATTCATATTGTCTCTATTATCTTCTGCAAAACTACATGGTTCGTGTTAGATGACTTGTGATTTGAACGTGAATGTTCTTCAATAAAGTTCATTTCTTCTGTAATTACTACGATATCTTTCGTTTTCTTTGAGTTAATATAATAATGGGAGAGTGTTCATAGTTTACCAAGGTTAAACTGCATCAACTACAGTAACACGAATAAGTGAACTGGTTTTGAATATACATTCAAAGAATTCTTTCTTGAATAAGTCCGTTGAAGACGACCCCATATAATTTATTCCAATAACGTACAATGATTGTGAAGAACGCATTTATAATATTTCACATTGAAAGATTAGTCAACCATCACGTTTGTCTTATACATGACCTTAATTTTCTCGGCATAACCGTTAAAAGTATAGGCTAGAATGTTCCTTCTTATTCCACGAATACTATCGTATTAAAATGTTCTAGAGTGTCAATATCTCTATACTATTCTTAAGCCACTTAATAAGGCTAATGTTCACTGTTCATTTTCAGAGTTCTATCTTAATATATTACTCCATATTTTGGCATCTCACGCCATCTTATATTTGCCATATATTTGCCTTCAATAAAAATACACAAGTAGCCGCAATACTGATATCTCCCGAATACCTAAATTAACTCTGCGTTTTTAATATTAACGCTTAATCACTTTTACGGACTTCCAGGTCCTTGTCTGCTTATTCATTTTCAAGTGTCCAACGACACGTACATTTATCAACACTGTGAAGTAGCCTATACCACACTTAGAAGGCTTAACATAATCTATCGGCCAATTTATCCAAAGTGTCACTCGACACATATATTTAGGAACATTGCGAAGTGGTTATACCACACTTAGAAGGCTTAACATAATCTATCGGCTTAAAGCCTAAACACATACCGATATATACATAGGTAAGTGGCCATGCTACACATTCGAACATATTTCCATAAGGCTCGAAAGCCGCACGCAGACTCTTTCGTTACTAAGACTGACGCGTCATCAAGTTCTTTACGCGTAACGTTTAAGTATAACTAGTTGAGGTGCTGAATGGTGCAATCATCTCAATCAAAGTAAAAACCAAGATGATAGCAAACCATGCAGCAGTCCTCAACACTGTGCTCCATGGGGAGAATAGATGTTTTGATGATGATGATGATGAATAAGATTATGGTGAAAAGTGGCTGTAAATGATTAAGATGATTATCTACCTTGAGATAAAGAAGACACAGAAAGATCTCGAGCAGATGGCACAGGTCAGGAATGTCTGACATAAATTTGTTAAAGACCTATGACCTGTGATGTGCTGAAGGTTGTTGATAATGATGATGAAGTAAGCAGTTACACTGGTTTTTTTTTTTTTTTTTTTTTTAAATATCACATTTGCCGTATATCGATTACAGCTGCTGAGCCCATTATATTTGAAGTGACCCACTTCAAGATGTACCCCTGTACTCTTACATTGTGGTTACGCCACTGTCAGCAATAGCCTTTCATTTCTATCTGTGGTGAATCCTGGGAACGCAGACAACTCATGTTTCGCTATGTAGTACCGGTGCGAATAGTTGTGGCAATTAGACTCTGATGAAGGGTTTAATGTGTTTAAGGGTTGTTGAGTCTGATGTCTTTTCCTGTTTTTAATAGGAAGACTGTGCTTTGCTCATTATTAGCCGATGTTGTTTTTTCTGTCTGTTTAGGCGATATTTTCCACGTTCAGAACAAGTAGTTTTTTTCGTGGCATTGTCCTTGTTATGTATCTTGGTTTTTCTTATCTTTATGTTCGTTCGTTCGGTCGTTATCTTTATGTGACCATTGTGACCATCCGCAGCTTTTTGCTGCATCCTGGGGGAAAAGGGTGGCGGGGGAGAGGGGGGTATTCTCAAATGTGCAGGGCCGAAATGCTGTTCTCTGGTACTAGGCGCCCCCAAGAAACCGTCACATCTTGCACAGAGCCACTTCCCAGATCAGCCCTCTGTCCACTGTGGTAACGCTGTGTATGTTAAAAGCTGAGATTAAGTTTGGGGTCAGATTGACTCTTTCACATTAGCACGCAATGCTGGTGATAGATTCCTCCAAACTTAGTAAACATTCCTAGATTCTCAACTTATTCCAAACCTAGTGACAATCATGATCTTGAGCCGCTGTGATGCAGCACTGGATTCTGAGCGTTGCCACGACAACTCGAAAATCCGCTGTATCCGGGATGCATAGCGTGGAAGTACGTGGTCCATAATCTAACCCTGGAACTCACAAAAGAACCTCGTTCACTCCTTTACTTCCCCAACCAGATAGACTTTTTTTTTTTTTTTTTTGGAGCAACACCTTTAACAGTGTAAATACCACTAAAACAGGGCTTTAAAGATTCTGAAACTCTTAAAGAACTTAAAAACATAAACAAAACAGTCTTGTGTGAAAACAAAACCTGTTATTTCGCTCTTCAGGTATATCTTTTTTCTCTAACCAGCGGCACTTGAGCTTTCCAACCCTTTTGGCTCAATGACATGTCATTGCGAGGCTGGGGGGTCAGTGGACTTTCCTTCCAACCCGGTCAGGAGCTTCCCATCCACAGGGGGTTTATGTGCAGGAGCCGTTCAGGTTATTCAGTCAAATTCCCGGTCGTAAACATTCCTTCAAACGCTGACGCCCGGGCTTGAACCTTGAAAACCTGGTCGCCAGTAAACGTTGTAGCCATTACACCATCGCGGCTCCCCTTCAGGTATATACAATTGTGTTATTTTTATTATCATTTATGTTGTTTACTGTTTTTAATTTTATATCTCTTACTTCTTCCTGCTGTTCGCTATTCTTAAAATCACAACACTCTCAAGTATATATTCTGACCAGTTGTAAAGGTAGTCATACAGTACACCAGTTGTAAAGGTAGTCATACAGTACACCAGTTGTAAAGTAGTCATACAGTACATATTGGTGTAGGGCAGGGAGGTGTTAGAGACTTCACTGTTCTGGGTCCACATTTATGACGTGGGATGACCAGTTTCTATCCTCGCTGCCTTGTTTCTTCCCTAACTCAAGGGCAGATTCAGGTACTCAATTACAGGTGGGTAGACTAGAGTTGAAACGGGTGGTTCCTTCGGTTATCATTATTGTTTGAATATTACAATCAGTCTCTTGATTTGTTCAATGTTAGTTATTTTGTTGGTTAGCTCTGACAATCTAAGAAGTCCCTTCGAATTCTGATTGTGCATAAATTACGATAATTGATTTTTCTTATGAAGAGTTCATCGTGCTGATAAATATAAACATTGAACAGCTGCGGAACCAAACCCGTAACGTAATGAAGTTATTAAGCCTTCAGTTTGAGTCCACATGTATTGGCTTTTTCCGCACATACAACATCCAACATTTCATAATCTTCATATACAGTTCATTATAATAAGAAATTCCAAGTAATACAAGTAAGTATCCGTCCGTGTCAAAATAATATGTCAGATGAACATCATGGCTGTATACATGCGCTGCTGTAATCAGACAGCCAGAAATGAGCGCATGAGTTCTCGACAGCTACAAAGTGAATCATATTCTATTCTCCTTCCATAATTCAGTTTACATATAAATCTCATAATTCATACTATTATCCGAACTGACCCTGAGTTCTATATTGAATTCATACTTATGGCTATATACTAAAGCCTCTCATTGGAAGGAATACAAGACACGACTTCTCTGCTCGACGGACAGCATAAAAGGGGTCACGTAAAAGTCCGCTAAGCGTGACCTTCCCAACGCGAACACGTCATAATTTTAGCATGTATTTCGCGTTCAGTAGTCCATAAAATATCAACATATTCTATTAATGCTATTGACCTCCAAATTTGCGCACTGCTAACCCCAGCAGACGTCGTCATTTAAAATAACACCGTAAATACAGAAATTTCCTGTCCGACGGGGACCAAATCTATTAGATAGATTTTTTTTTAACTATCTTAATCAACTTATCAAAAATTTAACAAAACCCGACGTATGGCCTACGATGTTCTATCTAGAACAGTGTCGCGGTCATGTCAGTAATATCTTATAATAAAATAAACGTCATATCATACATATAACTTATATTAAATAAAGAAATGTCACTGTCATTAATTATTTAACTAATTAATTTGATGTCTGTATTGACTAACTACTAATGTGAGGTGTTATTAAAATTATTCTAACTAATTAAAATTAAAATAATTAATTATAATATGTACGTATGGTATTAACTAATTAATATCTAATTAAAGAAAATGAGAAGTAGTATGCTAAAAAAAAATTGGGAAGTACGGACAATTAAAACTAAATATTAAAGTATATATTAATTTAATAATGTGTGTTAAAATTAAGTATAAGTATAGATTAGATGATAACTAATTAAATTAACGCAATAAGAAAGAAAAGAAAAGAAAAAAAATACATTTTAAGTATACATATGAAATATCATCATCTAATACCTATCACCTTAATAATTAAACTATTAAAAATGTTTAATTGGTGTGATATTTTTTTTGTTTCATCTTTTCTTTTGTATATTTTATTTTTTTAATTTCATCACACTTCAACTTTATTTTATTCCATATTAATTTAATAACTATTAAAATTAACAATATCGGATATGACGATCCAATCGTCGTTACATCCTTTTGACTTGTATGAAAGTTCTTAAGGGAACAAAGTTCATATTATCCAATTCTGATATGATGATCCAACCGTCGTTAATTCATTTATTGAAATTTTGAAAGTTATTTGAATCAGTCATTTCACTTTATGCATCATCACAGTCTCTGTCCAGTCTTTATCAGAACTTGTTCCTTTTTACTACTTTGCAATAGATTTGAAGAATAAATGAATAATCCGCAAAGTCCAGCGAAGTCCAAATTTTCAACCGATCTGTTAAACTTGATACTTTGATACCAATAGTTTTTTTTCGAAATTTCTACATAGAAGTAGGAAGTCCATATGAAGTATTGTATATTCTTGTATCACAGTAATACTGTTCATTTCAAACGTAATTCTATTAATGCTATTGACCTCCAAATTTGCGCACTGCTAACCCCAGCAGACGTCGTCATTTAAAATAACACCGTAACAAGAGTGTGACTCTAGCTAGCTTTGAACCCGGAAACCGGTAACTTTGCCGGGTAGGGCTAGCACTCTAATGACTCTGCAAACAGACGCTATGTCAACTGCATGTTCTCTCTCTCACTCTCTCACTCTCTCTCTCTCTCTCTCTCTCTCTCTCTCTCTCTTTATTTGCTCTTGTTGTTTTGCTTGTTTTGCCTGCTTAATAAAGTTATGGTTGGGGAAGAGATTGAGACGAGTACATGCACCACCCAAGTGGGTCATCTGCCCTCGAGATGATTAAATGAAATTCCCAACACATGCGCTTGGCGGTGGGAGTTTACGCTGATAGTCATCTATTGATTGTTCTGTTGTAATCTGTGCTACGTATCTTCCTGTAACTAATGAAGACTATTAACCGTACTAAATTTGGTGGCATGCACATTAAACAGATATCACTAATGTTGAGAGTACAATCTGGACCATCAAGAAGGGACAAGGATCTGGGTTACTGAGGTCACTCTGTTCGATAGTCTGTGGAGCGCTCGGGTTCGATCGTCATGTGTGGGCGACCATGTCTGTCCACAGATTATTCTTTCATGATTTTCTCTGTTAGTTTTGTTGTTCACTTCTATATTCATTATCATCACTTCCCTTTTCTCTACTTTTGATGAATGATTCAAAGCCTCATTTTAGTCACCTGTTTAGAATTGCCAGATGGGGCGGTAATTTGATCTTTTCTAGTCTCTGTCTAGAGGTCCATTGGAGACAACACTGGGCTTATTCCCATAGTGACTATTGTTTTTTTTTTTTCTCATCATGGCCTATTCTTTACTCCTCTTGCCAGTGGCGTACTAACGGGGGAGGGGGGTGGGGGGGTGCGAGGGGGCGTCCGCCCTAGGTGACAGCCAAGAGTGGGGCGTCATCGCACACTATTATGATAGTATTTGCTTACTTTGTCATCCATCTTCTACCGTGAGGTGGTAGAGTTTGGAGGAGGTAACGCCATACTATCCTGTTGGCTGTCTTCCTTCTGGCCTGGGTTCAAATCTAGTCCTCGGTCCTTCAGAGATTGATGGTAGTACTTACTGTTATAAATTAAACTTGCAAGTTTGTTTCTTTATGGGATAGGGGGCGGGGGTACCAAAGGTAGAATCCACCCCGTGTGCCACACGCTTTAATTACGCTCTTGCTACCTGTTATTCCGTTTTTTGGAATTTATTTTCGGATTCTCATCCTCTTATCATATTGAACATGTGATAATAAGGTTTATTGCCTTCTCATCGTTCTTTGTGATTACATTTCTTTGTTCAAAAGCTCTTCTCAAGCAGTCTTCGGTTGTTGCCGTTGTCGTCCGTGAGATTATTAACATTGTTCCGGAAATCACATCTCTTTTTCCCAGTATAGAATAGAGCTACTATCTCCCGCGGCAAAGATGCTGGGTTCGATTCACAGTATCCATACGGTCTAGTCTACCCAACTTTAAATGGGTATCTGTCTATGCTCTTGAGAAAGGGAAGAATAAAGCAGCGAGGAAGGAATTGGTCACCTCGACCTCTCGATGCTGGACCTAGTATGGTGAAGTCTCTAACACGTCGCTCCACTACGGCAGTATCTGCTACTAGACTACCTTTACCTTTATCTCAACGTCTGGGACTTATGGGACTTATGGGACTTATGGGACATTTGGGACTTATGGGACTTATGGGACTTATGGGACATATGGGACGTATGGGACGTATGGGACTTACTGGACTTATGGGACTTATGGGACATGGGACTTATGGGACTTATGGGACTTACGGGACTTATGGGACATGGGACGTATGGGACTTATATCCACGCAATGAAATTTCTAAACATAAATTTTTTTTTAAGTGATTACATGTGATTTCTTGGTTTGCAGAATAAGCTAAATTAACAAAAAATATTGCCCTTTCTCAGAGAGTAAAGGTAAAGGTTCCCGTTACACGCTCGTTGAGGCATATTGTTGGTGATAGGCCTATATTTTCTTGACCTTAAAATCCCACCTCAACTGGGGATCGAACCATGGACCACCGAGCTAGGAAGCCAGTGCATTAACCACCGCGCTACCACGGGTCATTAAATAATGGAGGAAACCTTGAGTCCTGTGAACAGTAAATAAATTAGTAAATAAATAAATACAGGTAGTTAACAGGTACTCGTTGGACATAAAGGACATTTAGGGGTGCAAAATTGGATAAGCGTCCTTTCACGATGTACTGTCGCAGCAAGGCGATGGCGCCGTTTGGTTGGTCCTAGGTTGGATTCCCGGTAAGCCTATCACTTATATTTTCTTTTCTGTTGACTAGTGTCATCTTTTATGTCCAACGAATACCTGTTAATTACCTTCATTTATTTATTTACGAATTTATTTACCACGGCTCAGAGGCTTTACAAAATAACTTTTTTTTTTTTTTAAGGGGGCGGGGGACATACGTTTCTCTATGACCTTATAACCATCTGTTGTAACTCACTCATTCATTATATTTTGGTTGCCCAAGCAGCATACTCTACAAAAGAACGTATGCCAAGTCTTTCTGCCGCGTGCCATTAGTAGGTCAAGGTCTTTCCTCGACTTGCTTATCATTTTCTATTCTGTCTACAGATCTCTTCTCCACGCGTGCCTCGGTCAATTCCTGCCTCTCTCACTCTGGTGGTCTGCTGTAATGCTGCTCTATAAACATTTCTATAATTAAGTATTACTGACTGACAGTTGTAATGTGTATCGATATGTTTTAGAAATTAAACACACGACCACCACGCAATCTGTTCCCATGATCAGAAATTGGGAAAACCCCCATTTTTGTTTTATGAGGGCATTCCGCATTGAAATGGCATTCCAGTGTGTGTCGACTTTGTTCTTGGGTTCGGGAAGGAAAAGGCAGCAATGAAGGGAACTGGTCACCCCTACCTATCGATGCAGGATCTAGTATAGTGAAGTCTCTACACTCCTCTACGGCAGTATGTGATACCGTTAATTTTTTAAATACCATACTATAAGGTCTTTTATATTTATACGTGTGCCTATTATAACCAACGGGCCTTGTGTCTAGGTTGAAAGGGCCTGTCTCTCCAGAAAAAAAGGCTGGCAATTGCGCTCTGATATAACTGAAGGATATGTTTACAGTTGAAAGATGCGTGCCTAGTCATAAGAAGGCAAACGCTACAGGTGAAAAAAAAAATTGGTACGGTGAGTAAAATTAAAATATTCTTCTTCTTCTTCTTCGTTCGTCCTGAAAAGGACGTTGGTTGCGTCGTGTCGCTGAATACAGCGACGCTATGATATTTGCGCCTTTCGGCCCGACACATCCGACTTCCGCGCGGCATTTTTTGGGACCGGGTTTACCTTCCCTCTTCGATCCCTACTCTCTCAGGCAGACTGCAGTGATGCAGCCTGTTTCCAGGACCACCACTTGGAGGTGGAGTAGGGTCTTGGTCAGCTCTGGTTCGCTGACCCTGACGCAAGCAGTCAAGCTATGAGTTGCTGACAGCATTCATCTCTCTTGCTGCGTCTTCGGTTGAAAGGAGCCTGTCTCTCCAAAAAAAGGCTGGCAATTGCGCTCTGATATAACTGAAGGACTTATGTTTACAGTTGAAAGCTGCGTGCATAGCCACATGAAGGCAAACGCCGCAGGTAGAAAAAAAAATTGGTACGGTAAGTAAAATTAAGATATTATTCTGTCGTATTTAAATAACTACCAAGTGAGACCTAAAAGTTTATTGTCTGTGTTTCTTTTTTTTTTTTTTCTTCAGTGACATCTAATGACACTGCGCATGCTCGCCCTCTTACGGAAAAAGGAAATGCGAGCAAATATGGGCCACTCGTTGCATGCTGCGCGTGGTAATGACCTAATTCCAAGCAAGCACCTCATTCCGGTAATGACGGTGTCCATTAACTAGAGATCCGGGGTGTCACCCTGCGTAAGGATTGGTTGCACAACCGGAAGCCACCGCTATGAAAATCACGTGACCTCTTACGAGTCCAGAATTGGCACATCCGATCATCTTTATGGCCGCCGGGCTATAAACATCGCAAGATCTCGGGATGTCACGCCAGCGATATTGCAGGAAACGGTTCCGGTCACACAAAAACAATACTATTAAAAAAATGAACTCGGCAAATGAAAGCGGGATTTTATGAACTGGATTTAGTTTGTTTCAGGAAAAGCCGATTCGTATTATTCGATCAGCCCAGGTTTCGATCCTGGCTTTTAGTTGTTTGTTACACGTACACTGTACATCAAAATGTAAATTGAGGAGTGATTGGAGCGCCTGTGTGTCGAGTGAACGTTATTGTATTCAAAAGCTGGTAGCGTCACGCTCCAATCTCATTATCATCATCGCCACCATCATCATCATTTCCTCACCATCATCGTCGTCATTCCCACTACTATCACCAGCATCATCATCATCACCATCATCATCATAAATATCATCATCACTATCATCATCCCCACCACCATTATCCTCTCTACCACAATCATCCTCACCACCATCATCATCACCACCACCATTATAACCATCGTCATCATTAATATCACAATCGTCACCACCATCATCATCACTACCATCATCATCATCATCCCCACCACCATCATCATCTCCATTACAATCAACACCACCACCATCATCATCACCATCTGCATCGCCACCATCATCATCACCACCATCATCGTCATAAATATCATCATCACTACCATCATCATCCCCACCACCATTATCCTCTCCCCCACCATCATCATTACCACCATCATCATTACCACCATCATCATCACCACCATTATCACCATCATCATCATTAACATCACCATCGTCATCATCATCACTACCATCATCATCACCAACACCATCATCATCACCACCACCATCATCATCTCCATCACAATCAACACCACCATCATCATCACCACCATCATCATCACCACCATCATCATCACCACCATCATCATCGCCACCATCATCATGTATTAAACACAATCAGGAAATAAAAAAAGTAGTAAGAAAATATTTTCTCACCATCATTTACCTTTTCCTTCCTTCTGGAACCACAACTGCAGTAGGTCCCTTTGCTAAAAGCCTGCATCAAATCATTGGTGTTATCTTGCAGCAGGTCTTCCTGAAGAAATTGGTTTTTTGATAATACAGTTACCACCCCTATACACAACGTCATATTTGTCGCCCTTTACAATTTGCCTGAGGGACCATTTGTCCCATTCTTTGTGTGTCATCAGAGACCCGCGGGAACAGAACGGAGGCCCTTCCACTATTGTCTTGAGGTCATTCTCACCACACCTACACGTCGGACAATGATGCACTTGGGGGGTGGTGCTAAATTGGCTGGACGTCTTTTCACGCTTTTTGTTCACAGCGAGGCGATGGTGCTATTTGGATGGTCTAAGGACCAAGGTTGGATTCCCGGTAGGCCTATCACTTATATTTCTTTTTTGTTGTCTGGTGTCCTGCTTTCTGTCCAACGAGTGCCTGTTATATACCTATTTATGTTTTTTGCTACTCACAGGGCTTCTGTTTCCTTCAGTATTTATTTCCATCAGTTACTTTAACCTACCCCGTCTATTCTGTGTTGTTCAAATTCCTCTACACATTACTAGACACAAGTATTTCGGCCTTTTTGTGAAAGTTGACCTAGAATTAAAATTCCATTCATGTCTTTTTCTACACTATGTTACCAAAAACAAAAGACAGATGGGCTAAAAATAGAGAGAAGGGAGGAGCAGAAAGCAGGCACAGGCAATACTAACACGAGTCGCGCGATACACAATTACTACCATCACGCGTGTAAGGCCACAAGCACTAGCTTTTTTTTTCAAATCGACAGTGATAAAAACACTACCCATCCGAGAGTTAGGTTTTAAAAACATGAAAAATTCTTATTGGGAAATATGACATTATACTGGTTTACGTTTGAAAACATGACAGTACCCATACACCCTAAAGTTTGGAAGTGAGGAAGTGATAACAACACGACTATCCTAGAAGAAAATGCATATTAGCTCTATTAAATATATATATTTGGGTTCCTTAGGACTTGCTGACAAATAATATGTTAAACGTTACGCAAATAGTCTAGGAATTACCAAATTATAGCCAAAATAAAATAGTGAGGGTGTCAGACAACACCAAAATCAGAATCGCCCAGTGGCAGAATTTTAGGCCACCATTGTACGGGAAATGAGTCTCCATGTTAACTCCTATTTGATTGGAGCGCAACAAATGTAAGGCTAAACACGATTAGTCGGACTATAAATACTATCTTGTGTTGTCAGGGGAAACGTGAGAAGGGGTACTTTTTTGAAAAGATGTGTAGACATGGCCTGATTGGGTAGAGCTGCGAATATACTCAATTCAGAGCGTCTGTTCAGGGCCACATCTTGTAATAAACCTACTAAGAAACAGTGCGTTGAGCACCAGGATATATTTTTTCCAAATAAAAGCCTGGGACATCGGCAGATCGGAGTTGTGCTATATTCATTGCCATTCAACGTCACTGTGTAATATTTCCATGAATTGTGGGACCGTGGTCTTAAAGTTATTGAGCAGCACCTGGTCAGAGCTTTGCTGAATCCAGAGGCGGACAGCATACTACTGGGTCCATATAGCAACCAGTGAGGTGGCTCCAGAACTCATTAAGGAAATCGAGCAGAGGAGTCTTTTCCTGCCGCCACCACGAAAGATAAGCTGATGTGGCCAGCTGAGCTCAACATTATGTACCCCCATCTTGAAATGACATTGTAAAATAAAATTAAGAGGGGAATTTAATTGTTTTAATGCCAGGAACTGAGAACATCTCTACTACTAGTTCCAACAGAAACAAACTATTAAAGTCATGATGACAAATACCAACAGAGCTTGAAAAAACAAAACAAAACCAGTATTCCTCATATTACTACTACACAACTGACACACATAGAATAATATTAATAAAATATGTCACTCCAAGATTCATATTGATAAATTCTGTACATATAACTTGTAATTAAAATTGATTGTGACTCCTGGTTTTCTTTGTATTTGAATCAGGACACATATACATTAATGACAGCACTGAATACATATTGATATTTGAAAATTTATCAGTGACTCATTTAAGATATCCTCTTAGAGTGTTATATGTATGTGAGTGTCACAGTGTTGTCAAGTGTGGTGGAATAAATTAAATTGTTTATCTGTCTGTTGTTGTTGTGACTTACACTTCACCATATACATACCCTAGACATATAACGTAGTCATCACAATATTCCAGAATAATTCTGACTGAGGTAAAAATATGTGGTAGCAAGTAAGGTTATCTATAATACACTACTCTTATTAGATATAGATACCTTCACAGCTGATCTAAGTCAGTACACTAAGTCCCCTATAAATACTTATAACATCCCACTTTACCACACCTGTGATGATGCGCCAGCTTCCTTTTTAGACGTTTCGGCCACTTCCGTCATCAATCTTTCTCCTAACATTACTCGTGCTCTACTTTCTCATCACTGAAAATGCTAGATGACCTAGATTTGTTCACAAGTTTGTCAACAAATACGGTCATATTGATGTAAGCGAATACTACTTTGATAGTCGTCTGTGTTCGCAAGTTAGTCTCCCAAGGAGCATAGGCCTTCAACTAACTTGTGCTAAGTCTTCCTGTCCCGTTTTATCAGCTTTTTCTCTGTCATCGTCATCCCCTTTGTGGTGAAGTGGGATGTTATAAATACTTATAGGGAACTTAGTGTACTGACTGAGATCAGCTGTGAAGGTATCTATTTCTATTAAGAGTAGTGTATTATAGATAACCTTACTTGCTACCACATATCTATATATCTCAGTCAGAATTATTCTGGAATAGTGTGATGCTACGTTATGTGTCTAGGGTATGAGTATGGTGAAGTGTAAGTCACAACAACAGACAGATAAACAATTTAATTTAATCCACTACTCTTAACAACACTGTGACACTCACATACATATAACACTCTATGAGAATATCTTAAAGAAGTCACTCGTAACTTTTCAAATAACAATATGTATTCATTACTGGCATGAATGAATATGTGTCCTGATTCAACTACAAGGGAACCAGGAATCACAATCAATTTAAATTACAAGTTATGTACAGAATGTATTTAATATGAATATTGTAGTGACATATATTATTACAAATATTCTATGTGTGTCAGTTGTGTAGTAGTAAAAATGAGGTAATACTGGTTTTGTTTTGTTCAAGCTCTGTTGGTATTTGTCATCATGACTTCAATAGTTTGTCTTTTGGGACTAGTATTGGAGATGTTCTCAGTTCCTGATATTAAGACAATTAAATTCCCCTCTGAATGTTATTTTTATAAAGTCATTTCAAGATGAGGGGACATAATGTTGAGCTCAGCTGGCCAAGTTAGCTTATCTGGCGTGATGGCGGCAGGAAAGGACTCCTCTGCTCGAATTCTGCTCTGGGCTCTGGAGACACCTCACTGATAGCTAAATGGACCAAGGAGTATGCTGTCCGACACTGGATTCAGCAAAGCTCTGACCAGGTGCTGCTCAGTACCATCAAGACCACTGTCCCACAATTCATACGAATAAACACAGATACGTTGATTAGCAATGAATTCTGGCACAAACTGGCACAAATTCCCATCTGCTTATCTTCCAGGCTTTTATTTAGCACAATATAAGCTGGCTTCAACGCACTGATGCTTTATCAAGCTTATTTAAACAAGTGGTTTCGAACTAACGCTCCCAAGTGTGTATATCAGCGAGTCTGACCAATGAGCCCCGTTTCGACAAGTGTTTGAAAAAATGTTACCCTTCCCCGTCTCCCCTGACAACGAAAGATAGTATTTATAGTCCGACCAATCGTGGTTAGGCTTTCATTTGTTGCGCTCCAATCAATTTGGAGTTTACATGGTAGGCTATTTCTGTAACGTAAATTTTTTTTCAAACACGTTATAAAAAAATTCTTATGAGCAGAAATGATTTTAGGCTGTCAGGCACCCCCAATATTTTATTCTGGGTATAATTTATTAATTCCTGGACTATTTGCGTAACGTTTTACATATTATTTGTCAGCAAGCCCTAAGGAACCCAAAAATACAAATTTAAAGGAGCTACGTGGCTGCGTTCAAAATATGCAATTTCTTCTACCTCCTGTTTCGAAGATGTGCTGTCTGGGTACTGTTATGTTTTCAACCGTAAACCCATCTAATGTTGTCTTTCCTAATAAGAGTTTTTTTATGATTTATAAACCTAACTCTGGGAAAGGGTAGTGTATTTTATCACTGTCCGTCTGAAAAACAATTAGTGCATGTAGACTTACACGCGTGATGGCAGCATTTGTGTATCGCGCGACGCGTGTTGCATGCGTTCCTGATTTTCAGCCCTCCCCTCTCTCTTTATCCTTTTGTCCATCTGTTCGTTCGTTTTGGTAACGTAATATAATTAATGTTAGGATTAATTTAGGTCATTACGCAGGGCCTCTCAATGTTTTTCTTAGAAATGCAGCACACGTTTCATTGAAGAAAGCGGGTAATAATACAGTAAGCTTTTACTATCAACGTGAAAGCGTTACAATTTGCAGACGAAGCATAAAACAAGGGGGATTTCGAGTACAGTCATTGTGACAGCACTGTTCTTTACCATTCTTCTTCCTTTATTTATTATATGTATTTATTAGGCTTTATATTTACTTGATAATTTATATATGTGGATTAGAATATTCCACGACACCCTTCATGCCTGTCTCCAGTTCTCGTCTCCATGAGTTCTCTGGTCTACCTTCTACCTCTCTAACCCTGGGAATTTCAGAACAATTCCATCATCATCATCATCATCATCATCATCATTTTCATCATCTTCATTCTTCTTTGTGTTCCTTACGGAGCATGACACGACCATTGTAGATGGTCCCCTTGCAGGAAGCCTGCACTAAGCATTCACTTCCTCCTGCAGCAGTGATTTCTGTGGCAGTTAGTTTTAGATGATGATGTTGCCAGCTCCATCCACAACCTCAAATTATTCGCCTAGTGCGACTTGCCAGCGAATTTCTTCTGTACGTGAATATAAATAGGTTTGCTCACCCCCTCTTCCCGTCCACTCACACGCAATGACTAAATTCACTCGATTTCAATGCTAAAAGAGCATAAACACCAGGAAATGCATATTGCATTGTGTTAGCGGACCAGAGCGGTCCGTTATCAACCTCTAGCGGTCCTAACTGGGTCTCAAGTGGATCTAAAGCGCAGAGGAAACAAAACGATCCGTGCTCACTGCATTAATGTCGGGTCCATTTAGTATGAGTGCTTTATAGGCCCATTAGAACATCAAAAGTCATGGAGTTTTTGGGACTAAAAACACAGAGAAATACCCTGTCATAATATTGCACGTAACAAGATGGCTGCAGTCCCCTGAGATATCCGCTTCCATTCAGGATCGCTTCAAGAATCACCACGCGCCCAAGCAAAAAAAAACCGATCGACCAAGTTAACCCTCGCTAGATAGGTCTCCCTAAATGCAACTTTTGAAGCACTCGTTTTTAAGCCTGATTTGATTGCGACTTCTCTCTGTGCATAAAGTTTAAGGGCGGAAATTATTATTGATTCCTGTCGGTTCTTTGACAGAATACGAAGTGGGGCCGTCATTATCGCCACTGAAAGTATGAATTAAAGTTCATGACTTTGACTGAGAGACGATAGTTTCAGTTTCTCAGGCCAGCTGAGATGAAAGTGAACATTGGATAATGTTTGGCAATATGCAATTTCATTATACGTAGGGCTGCACCGAATAGAGGCCTTTAACTATTCGGCCGAATGCGAATAGTGAGTGAATGTAGGCCATAAAAAGTTGTGTTCAATAGGTCTACTGACATTTTTATTAATTATACACCGTTACAATAAATGCGGCAAATAGCCATTAATCACTTTTTAAATTGCTGCATGAAACATGCATTGGCGTTCATAAAAACGAGTCTCTCAACATTATCTGCCAAAAGACAACATCTGTTATCTGAAAACGTGTTGCCGGCAGTGCTGAACTGACGTACGCTTGTTGGAGGCGCGGCGAGATATCGTTGTGCTGGATATTAGCCCTAACAGAGCTGTACATGATAAGAATAATTATGTCAGTAAAATATTTCCAGTTTGGCATTGTGTATCTCAGCTCCAACAAACCAACCAGAAACATGAAACCGACATCTTGCACGATAGAATATGGCTGAATGTCTAGTGCCATCATTTTGCCGGTGGCTTCATGTACTTTCGTTGCCTCTGCACTGTCTGTTGCCCTCGACTTTGTTCCCTCTGCCTAGTCAGCTGATGCAACCTGCTACACGCTAAAGTATGCATCGCATGGCGTGGTGTGTTGAGTTAGTAGCGGGACCAATTGAACTTAAAATCAGTCTGGGTCTAAAATTATCACGCCACGGGTTGACCTAAATTTACTATTCGTACTTGATGGCAGCGTACTATTCGGCCGAATACGAATAGTTCATTTAATGCACTATTCGGCACCGAATCGAATACGAATTGAATATTTGGTGCAGCCCTAATTATATATTATATAAATTCTTCATTACTGTATGGTTTAGAAACATGGACAATCAAAAACCATTTGGAAGAAAAAAATTGACGCTCTTGAGATGTGGATATACAGAAGAATGGAACGCATCTCATGGAAAGAGAAGAAAACAAATAAATATTTCTTAGAAAACTTAGCAGTGAAAAGAGAATTAGTGAAGGAGATCAAAATTAACCAGCTACATTATTTTTATCATGTATAAACAAAACACGTTGCTTAATATCATAATGGAAGTTAGAGTTACAGGCAAACGTGCAAGAGGAAGACAGCTCTATACGTTGGAAGATAACATCAAGAGATGGACAGGAAAGAGTATATCAGAGTGCACCATCAAGACAAGAGACAGAAGGCGTTAAAGGTCCACTGCAGAAAACTTTCGATTCAGAGATGGCATCTGATGATGATGACGAATTTAATCAGCACTAAATTTCCCATGATGCAGTTTCATTTTTTTCTTTGTTTTCTTTCTTTATTTCTCTTTTTAAATTAAAAAGTGAAATTCTTTCTATTAGGAAATTTAAAAAACTTGCAATTTTATCGAGTTAAAAAACAAAACAAAATAAAAAACAAAAAAAAAAAAGGAAAAAATCTCAAGTTGTAACTTTGATTTCAAATTTATTTCTTTTAAGACGTTTTACTCGTTCTCCATCACGGAATCATTGGGGCGCAAGCCAATCTATCGCAGCCTGCATCAACTTATCGATTGCTTTAGTCTAAATGTCTTGAAACTCACTCTATTCCATCAAGTTTCCATTAAGAAAGTGGCACACACTTTGGGCTTACAAATACACAAGGTGACGTTAACCATTACTTTGTACGTACGTTCCACTGATTTTGAAAGAAATCTGGCGAATCCGCTTTTTTGTGGTTAGCGTTGTCAATCAATTTGCCTCTTGTACATGCATTTTCCATTTTTAGCTCAGCTTATCGACTTATTTTAAGTGCTGATTGAGTAGCCCCTGAAGAAAAAATGTTTTCTACCAAAAGCTCGTCTGGTTAGCATTTTAATTTCTGTATTTTAAATACCGGAAGTGAAACAAAACTAACTTTTCAAAACGTTATGAATGTTGATTGCATATTTTCCTAGCGGCTTCTTTAGAAGTTGCTACACATGCGAAGAAACGCGCATGGTCTATTGAATTTGATAATGTTTTAAACGTAACTTGCCTTTGCCGAGGGAAATTTTTGTTATTAGTCATACATTTGACCCGTGTTTTACTGGGGGGAAGGGGGGCATAGGGAGCCGCGCTAGCGTAGTGGGCGCTGGCGAACGGGTGACCCAGGATCAAACCCGGGCGAGGACATTTGAAGATTTTTCGTCGACCGGGATTTGGACTGGATTAACTCGAGCCCTGGCGACAACATTTGAAGAAGTATCGTCGACCAGGCACTGGCGGCTCCTTAGCCGACCCAGCTCTAATGGATACCTCCGAAATCGGCGAGTATCTGCCTGAATGGCGAGGGACACATGTCTCTGTGCAAGAAAAAAGGGATACTCACGTAAAATCAGTCTCAGGCTAGACATACTAACCTGAGATTCGCCTCGAGTAATAGCGGGCGTACGAAAAAAAAACAAAAAAACTGGGGCCTGAAAAGGGAACAAAGAAATGTTACGTTGTGCCGTACCAAGAATGTCATAAAAAGCGACTATTTAGGGTTGGGCATGGGGGTCTTGTTAAAAATGTTAAACTACAAAATAATTCAACAAGCATGGGGACAGGTCAACTAATGAAAATAAAACTCAGTCAACCAAGACACTAGAAGGTCCTCTGGTAGGAAAGAACATGAGCTGATGGCAGGTGTCGTAGATTTTTGATAGGGGAATTAAGACTTGGGTTGGTCCCTTCTGAATAGTTTAGAATAAGTGATAGCCACAGTGAGAGATAATAATAGAATTAGATTTCCACGAGTGAGATGGTAGAAATTAATAGAGGCTGTCCCTGAAATCGAGAATCTTCTCTCTTTCAGCCTATCTTCTACAACAGATCTAGAGGATAAATAGTCATAAAGTCAATGAATTGCTACAAGAATGATAGACCCAGAGGTATGATCTTTTCCCTCGATGTATAGCCCACGGTCCTGTTAGAAGAAAAGCGATAGCCCCAAAAAGTCACGGATATGTCACGTAGGGTTTATATTCATTTAATTTCCTACATCTTCTTCCTATTCTTTCACCCGAATTCTCTCTTTTATTATCTCTGTATTTCCTTTTTCCTGTTACATTTTTATGACGAGTAATCCATTCGTTTTGCGAATATTATTTTCATATAATTCGCAAACTTTACCTGTTTTCCTTTCTCTAAAACTGAGAATCGCACCTGGGTGGTATTGCGTACATGTCAGTCGCGCTGGTCGGACGATAGGCGTGAATTTACAGCATTCGCTAGACATTCGTCTGAGGGTCTCTGGCCTGGGGCGTGAAAATTCACCCGAGGGACATGGAAAGTAGACAGAGAGTCTGCATTTCAGTAAACGCATGAGGTTTTTCGTCAGAAAAAAAACCCGGCTTAGCGTGAAAATCCACTCCGCACTGCAGACGGTGGTCTGAGATTTGCAAACTCATGCAAGCCCTCGGCCACTGATGGCTTGGTTACGTCACGCGATAAGCAGACGAAGGTATAATACGGACAGGGGAGACTATTTCGCTTGGCGAAATAAGATTAGGATCCTGTGTCCGATTTTAAAGATATTGGCCAAGTTTGAAACTTTAATTTCATTCTCGCTCATAGACTCACAGTAGATAGGTTGCTCGTAAACAGAATAGCTGTTAGCGAAGATCTCAGTTTGTTTCGGCAATTTGTCGAACTTCTAGACTTCCAGAAATATTTTCAGCATTTTTATTCTTAAGTTGTGCGACTACCTGTAATTCTGTGGTTGAGGTAATTAATATGATAGATATATAGATTTTGTGAGTGTTAAAGTGTTAAATCGCTTAATTCATTTTAATCTATTTCTTTAGCGCAGAAGAGAAATAAAGTGGTAGGCTATTATATTTTCTAGGGAAGCATTCGTGGAAAGCAGAATAAAATTAAAATTTCTAGCTTATAACGGCAATTGTAGCTATTTATGAATTTAATTTAACCGCTAATACTCAGTCGAGTGTATTTTTCTAAACTAACGTATAAACTCTAGAATCGAGCCTCATGAATGGTGACGGAATACGCACGTGTTCCTAATTCATGAGGATTGCTGATTTTTAAATATAACTTACGTCACGGGAAGTTTAAATGATAAGCAAAGCTCTCTGCTTGCAAGTTTAAATGTAAGTTATAACCAGTACAGATTCTGTTTATTATATTATATGTGTTATTTTTCCTCCACACAGTGAAAGTTTTGGGGTGACCCTAACTTTACCAGCACCTAGTAGTAGTTTCCATACTTGTGAAGAAATAGACAGTCCTTATTTTGAACCACGTGGGTTTTCTTAAGTACCACTGGTCTAAACAGTGCATATGCAACCCGAGTTAGCCAGAAATACTATATCCCAATAACGGGTTTTCAAAGACTGTAATGATAAATACTGGACCTTGGAGCCAGATCTTAATTTCTTCTAGAAACTCTACGTAATTTTTCTGCCTGGTGGCGCGAAATACTTCTAGTATTAACTAACATTTCCCGACTATATATATATATATATATATTCTTGTGGACAAATCTGTGGTGTGACTAAAGTGAATCCTATACTGAGGGAAGGCACCGACCCGACATTCATCATTTCTAGAAACCTACGCTATTGACACTGTGCTCTGCTAACTCCCGCGCCTGGAATAATTGTTAGGTGACTTAATCAGACATTTGAACAAATTTGCACACCCAAGTAGTCGTTCCCGGAGACTCCGAGTTAAATACGTCTTTTGGAACTGGGGACTTCTTGGCAGAAGACTGCATTTTTTTTTAGTCTATGTGAAGATCTAAAATCAGTGTGTTCCAAGAGGCAGCGAGCAAAGTCGTGAGTACATGAATGAGAGGCCATGGCGGAATGAATGAGTGTACGCTGGTTTGAGTGATATTTTCACTATTATATCTTTGACACCCTGTTGCTGTCCTAATATCTTTTTTCAATCTGCATAATTTGTTGCTAAGGCTAGAGTTCTTGTGTTTTTGTCTTAGGTTAAATCAGATTTTTTTTTCAAACTCTGTGCATATAATTACGAGATAAAACTAAGAAAATTCTTAGACTCAAACCCTATGTATCTGTGACTCGGGCGCCATCATCTGTTCTCTTAACGGGGCCGGGCTAAACCTAGAGTTAACACTATAACGGGGCTATCATCCTTGCAACATTTCCTTGAATTTTTATGACTATGTGTATATGTATTTTCCTTGATGTACTTTCTTTGATGTTGTGAGCCGATTTTTCCTGATATTAAAATCGCTCTTGAACTTAATAATCGTGTTTGGTCAGCTCGTTCTAGATAATATATATATCATTGTTATAGTTTTCCCACGTCTGTGTGTTTACCTGTCGTCACGTGTATGTGCGTGCCTGTGAGTGATAGAAATATACGTAATATGTATATTGGTGTAGTCTGTCTGACGCTGTAACAACTGTTGTAGAAGATAGGTGAGAGAGAGAAGAATTCTTTTCGCTTTCAGAGACAGCCACTATATCAAAATCTATCATCTCACGTGTGTGGAAATTCTATTACCTTTCACTAACTCTCACTGAGTCTATCACCTATTCAAACCTATTCAGAAGGGACCAAACCTAGTCTTAATTCTCCTATCGAAAATCTACGACAGGATACATATGCTTTAGTCTAAGATTTCCCTTTAAAGGTATGAACAGATTTTGATACTCTGATCTATCCTAAGGAAAATATTGTTAGCAACAAAAAACTTGCATAAAGAAATTTAAGACAGCAAAATGGGTGCCAAAATACAACAATAAAGGAATCACTCAGTCTTGCATTCACTCTATTCAGTCAGCCGTGATCACTAGCTTGCATTCGTACTTACAGCTTTGGTAGCAACGTCTGGAAAAACAATTTTTAGGACATGCACATACAGAATCTCCAGTGGTAGTCTTGGCCAATGGAACCCCAGTCCCGCAAAGATAGGTTGAATCCACTACTTCAGGGAACGTTTCCTTGGTTATTATTATTTTAGGATATCTGGTTCTGTCACATTAAAATTGTCCAGGCACGAACGTTAACAGCGAGCAAAGTGTCAATAGCTTAGATTTCTAGTAACAATGAATGTCAGGTCGGTGCCTTCTCGCAGTATAGGACTTTATTTGGTCACACCACAACTAGTCTGAACTCCGTCGGAATGTTACTGATAGTAATATTTTACTTGCCACAAGGGCTGAAATGTACTTGAGGTTTTTCTCAGGAAGAATTAAATCTGGCTCGATGGGCCAGTTACTTCATTTAATCTTAAAGCTCATGTAATGGGTACTCTGTCGTTCTGGATGTTAGAGCAATGCCAAACAGGTTTTACTTTATACACCCAAGTCTTTAAGAAAAAAATGTTTTTGTTCTTCACAGATATTTCTCAGTACTAAAACCGTTGGTAAAGTTGGGCTACCCCAGTTTCACTGAATAAAGAAAAACAACATATAAAAAACTTATACATACTATTTACTTCGGTGATAACGTACATTATAAACTGCAAGCGGAGAGCTTGACTTATCGTTTAAAATTCCCGTGAAAAAAGTTGTATTCATAAAATCAGTCATCATGAATTAGAAATACATACGTTTTTCGTCAATACTCAATGATGAATCAGTGCAGTTATAAGTTAGTTTAAAATATCCTCGACTGATTTTTAGCAGTTAAATTAAATTTATTTATAGCTGCATGAGTTTAAGCTAGAAATTATAATTTATTCTGCTTTTCACTGAAACACGTCAACTAGAGAATATAACAGACTTATAAATTTAATTTCTTTTGCACATAAATCTAGCTAGTGAAATGAAATACGTGATTATCACTGAATCATTCAACACTACTAGATATATAATATATTTACCTCCAGACAGAACTACAGGCGATCGCACAAACTTAGAATTTATTCACTCATATAGTTAGTCTAGAAGCTCGGCAAAATGTCGAGTCAAACTAAGAACTTCGCTATGCAAGCTTATTTCCTTAGCACGAGCAACCTGTCTACTGCAAAATTTGGAGAACTCAATGAATAGTCTAAGCTACTCGGGTAGATATATGAAAACGGACAAAGGACCCGAAATAGCGCCGGTCTCTCTCCCCCCCCTTTCCCTCTCTCTATCTCTTAACATTTCCCATTAACTTAGACGCTGGCCATAACTGCCAAAAGTGCGTCTTCACACCTACTACGACATGTCTCATTTCTGAGCTATGCAGATTGGCGCCTCCTCACACCTCACGCCGAGAAACGTAGCCACAGAAGCGCTCGTGTCATGGACAATGTAGACAAATGTCTGCTCTCTATGTCTGTCGAGACGAATTCTCACACTATTTCGTTCACATCCAGGGACTGACATATTACGACATCCAGGGACTGACATATTACGCAATAAAATGTGTTACTAGTATGAGAAAAGAAACGGCAGAAGTCAGATTGGGAAAGTAATATTTTGTCGCAAACGAACGAATGCGAAAAACAGGAAAAGGATACAAGAGCGATAATAAAGTAGAGGACACGGGTAGAAAAGAAAAGAATATAGAAAATTTATTAATCATAAATCTCTCTGCGACAGCAGGAGACAAAAGGTCTTGGCATGTATGTGTTGAAGGCCTTTGCTCCGCGGGGAGCTAAAGGGTATTGATTGATTGATTGGTACATTTGTCTCTCTTGGTAAAATTATGTAATAGTATTTCACACAGACCCACACTCACACATACTAACCGACAAGCTCACGCATACGCAGTACGCATATTGCTGATTGTCGCAATGAAACGTCCAGTGAAAAAAATCCCGTCAGCTTTTCTGTGAAATACGGAAAAGTGTGCATTGCAATGTGAAAGTTAGCATACATTAAAAAACGCGCATAATTTACAATCTTTACGTGGTGCATGTTCTGGAACATACGGAAATGGCGTGAATGGCACAGCGAAAGCTATATAATATCTTTTAAAAAGAGCTCGCAGACCGGATCAAATTTTCCATGCTGCATTGACCATAAGGAGCCGCGGTAGCGCAGTGGCTAGTGCACTGGCTTTCTAGTTCGGTGGTCCATGGTTCAATCCCCAGTTGAGGCGGGTATTTTTAGACCGCAAACGGCTCCGGGGTCGACCCAGCCTCATAAATTGGGTACCAGAGCAACTCTGGGAAGGTTAAGGCGGCTGGCGTGATGCTGACCACATCACCCTTAGTGTGCAGATGGTCGAGAAAATATGGGCCAAACACCATATTCCCAATATGCCTCAATGGGCGTGTAGCGGGATCCCTCCTTTCCTATTGACCATAATTCAATAATTTTAACTACAAAGATCCACTGAGGTTGGAAAGCAATGGACAAGAATGAAATGATCACAGAGAGACCTAGGGCCGTCATCAATTCATGCAGCAGAAATAACCCAACATAGTTATTTCACCCTGTCATCTTATAACGGGCTGCTTACTCGTAAGTAGCTATTACATGAAGTCACGATAACAGAAACCGCCCCGTTGGCCAGTAACCTGTTTTCATTAGTCATTTAATTATTACTATTCATCAGCATGTGGAACTCAGGCTAATTCATGCCAAGCCGCCTGTCTCGTGCCATCTGTTTAAGTTGTTTCCCTTACGTGTCTGTCTCCAATTCTCTTCTCCATGTATTGTTTCGCTCTCCCTTTTTGTTTTCTTAACTATGGAGATTCCAGGACAAGGATTGAACTTGTAATCTTACAAACTTCTGTTTGATTGGTAGAGTAGTTAAAGCGCTGGCCTCTCGCGGTAAAGGTACCGGGCTTGAAAGGCTGCAAGTCTACCCAGCTGTAAATGCGTACCTGACTCTGCTCTTGAATTAGGGAAGATAAAAGCAGCGAGGAAGGGAACTGGTCATCTCAACTCTCGAAACTGGACCTAGTATAGTGAAGTCTCTAACACTTCACTCCCCTACGGCAGCACCTGCTGTGGGAGTAATCTTTTTATCTTATCCAGGGCCGTCGACGTCTCCTCACCTCTTGTTGTCATCATAACCCTCCACTCCCAAAGGAGCATAGGCCTTCAACAAACACATGCTAAGTCCTCCTGTCACGTGTCATCATCTCAAGTTCTTTCCACGTTCTCCTGATCATTTTCACCTCTGTTTCCAGCTCTCTTCTCCATGTCCTTCTTGGTCTACCTCTGCCTCTCTTGCCCTGGGGGTTCCAGAACAAAGACTGCTTTGTAATGCTATCAACAGGTTTCCTCAGTGTGTGTTCTATCCATCGCCATCGTCTTCTTCTCATCTCTTGTTCCACTGGCACTTGTCTAGTTCTTGTTGTAGTTGTCTGATTGGTTCCAGCAGTTCCCACAATAGTGACGTCATACTATTGTAAGCCTTCTATTCTTCGTAACAACTCATTTATTATTATTCTTCGTCGTTCGCTCTCATATAACCCACAACTATCTTTCTTATAGAAGTGGCAGTCCGTCTCATGTCCCCCTCATCACCTTACAGTTTATATGAAAGTCTGTAACTTTGTGTTTGGGAGTAGTCGACACATGACGTCATACAGTGAGGAGAAAAAAAAAGGGGGGAGGGGGTCAAAATTTTGTGACGAAGTGTAATAGTAGTGGGTGAGGGTTTGAAAAAAAAAGGGACGTCACATAAAAAATACTAGTGAGGCTCGCTTCTTTCATAAATGATGTGGGAACAAAATAGATTTGGTAACTTCTATCCTTATAGTCCGCTTTTATCCGCAATAGTTAACTTTTATATCCACAATAGTTAACTTTTATATCCAGAATAGTTAACTTTTATATCCACAATCATCATCATGTAGCATGTCCTTTGCAGAACGTCGCTCTCATCACAGCCCGCCTGAAAGACTCTCGATCTCTAGCCAGCCCTCCTGCCTCCTCCATTGTCGTATTCAAGGTGTCTTCAATGTCCTGTGTCCACCGTCGTCTTGGTCGGCCCCTGCCTCGCCTTCCAAGTACCATACCCTCCTCCATCACTGCTCTCTCTAAGCCACTATGACGTTTAATGTGGCCAAAATACAATATTTCAGTTTCCGGGACATGATATTGTTTATGAGCTAGTTTTCCTCGATGTTCAGGTCGTGTAGCCTTCGGCCGATCCACATCCGTTAACTTTATATCCACAGCAGTTTTTTATATCCACTATAGTTTGCCTTCCCTCAATTCGATCCCTTATTATATCCTCAGCTAGTTACTTTTATGATCTACAGTCTGTTTCCAGGACCACCTCGTGGAGGTGGAGTAGGGTCTTGGTCAGCTCTGGTTCGCAATGAACCTGATATCCACAAGCAGTCAACTATGGTCCACAATGACTGCTTTCAACTCGGTCTCTGCTGCTTACTTTATTCCTCAACTGAAATATCTGATATTTGATATAACCTGTAAATGGTTTAAATTATTGATAATTTAAAAAAAAAGATATAATGTAATACCGACCTCAAACTAAATGCAGACTAAATAAACTGTACCGTTGATTAAAATTAGGTTTTGAAAAAAAAAACCAGAATATCGCCATTCCCATAATAGTCCGACGAGATCAAAGACACAAAGTGTTAGCCAGTTGGTGTGAAAGTTTACAAGTGTTCGCTTGTGTGTGTTGGTGAAAAAAAATGCTAATGCATTTAGATGAGTAGGACAAAGTTTGGGCCCTGTCTCGTGCTGGGGCGCGGCACATGAAAGGGAAAGATCTTTGTATAAGGCTAATTAATTAAATCCTGTTTCTCTTAAAAATTGTTATTTTGACCACACTACTTTACAAATGCCCATTCGATTTACATTATTTAAAAGTATTACCCAAAAAAAAAAACTGTGGGAAAAGGGGGGGGGGGGGAGATTTGTGACGTCACATATAAGGGGTGGAAGGGGTCTGGGCTTTTCTGACGAAATGTGACAGAAAAGGGGGGGGGGGGGGGGGAATTAACAATGGAAAAAAATTGCATGACGTCATATCTGGATCTGGACGACCCCACTGTTATTTTATTTTAAATCGGACAAAAGGACGACCTTTACTAAATCATCAATAGCCAAATAAAATTTAAAAAATCATCGATATTTACATACGGTGCCGAACATCTGTATGAAGATTCATCCAGCTCTCAAATATCTAGGCCAGCGTTTTTTTTCTATTTCCACTTCCGGCCCCGCCATCTTTCAGATCAGCCCTGCGCTGTCAGTCCAACTTGGCAGATCTGCTTGAGAAAGGAATCCCGGGGAAAAGAATCCATCCGTTTATTTAGTAGACACCCGACACTTAGAACCGCGATAAACAGATTGGATGTGTGACGAAGCTTTCACTAGAATTCTGGGACTACAGATCCTAACATTCCTTGATTGATAGTTAAGACAGAATGTTCGTACATGTTAAAAAGTGTCGATGTATTTTCAGTGAAAAACCAAATCTCATCACCATTTTCATTTGCGCTTCTTAAAGAGTATGGAGATACCAGTGAAGCTTGTTCACATGCAGGAAGGGGAGATACCATTGAAGCTTGTTCCCATGCAGGAAGGGGAGATACCATTGAAGCTTGTTCACATGCAGGAAGGGGAGATACCATTGAAGCTTGTTCCCATGCAGGAAGGGGAGATACCATTGAAGCTTGTTCACATGCAGGAAGGGGAGATACCATTGAAGCTTGTTCCCATGCAGGAAGGGGAGATACCATTGAAGCTTGTTCACATGCAGGAAGGGGAGATACCATTGAAGCTTGTTCCCATGCAGAAAGGGGAGATACCATTGAAGCTTGTTCCCATGCAGGAAGGGGAGATACCATTGAAGCTTGTTCCCATGCAGGAAGGGGAGATACCATTGAAGCTTGTTCACATGCAGGAAGGGGAGATACCATTGAAGCTTGTTCACATGCAGGAAGGTGAGATACCATTGAAGCTTGTTCACATGCAGGAAGGCTGCACCAAACATTCACGTGCTCCTGCAGTGTTTGTTTCTGTGGCAATTAGTTCTACATGATGAGGTTGCCAGCCTAATGCACAACCTCTTAATAGTAGCACTGTACGACATGCCTGAGGGTGTTGTAGTCTTATTTTTGTCTTTGTTTCTTTGGATATCCCCGGGAGCTACATGAGAAAAATCATATCACTATATATACAATCCCAGCTTTGTCTGTCAGTGCGTAACGCTAAGGGATGCAACTTTGGTTGAAGGTTAGACATTAAATGTATTGTTTCCCTTATTTAGGTACTCTCCCGAAAATAATAACACTTACCAAAGAAGAATGCGCAAATGACTGTGTGCACAAAAATACTTACTTACTTAGTCGTTCCCCTTCTACCGTGAGGTGTAGAGGTTTGGAAGAGAGAGCGCCAGACTATTGTGCACAAAAATATATTTATAGAATGTGTGATCCCGCATACATATATTGGGATCCTCGCTGCTGCTACGTAGTTCGTGAACTGTGGTGATGCACAGTGGTTTTTTTTTTAAATTTTTGAAAAAGTAAAATTGCCGTTAGGTATTGGTGCTTTTGAATTTAATTCCCGTCTTATGACGGACTCTTACACTAGTTACAGTAGAATAATAATAGGAAACTGTACGTTACAACGCCCCGTGTAGCGGGGGAAGGAGGGGAGGGGGGGGGGCAAGGGTGGGGGGGGGAGCTGTCATGAGATAAAGAAAGAATAAAAGTACTCCTTACAACAAATTCCTGTCAGACGACTAATAGAAGGTTGGGCTTATGGCTGGCCACTTCATCATGTACAACAAATTCCTGTCAGACGACTAATAGAAGGTTGGGCTTATGGCTGGCCACTTCATCATGTACAACAAATTCCTGTCAGACGACTAATAGAAGGTTGGGCTTATGGCTGGCCACTTCATCATGTACAACAAATTCCTACCGAAACCACAACTACACAATTTGTAAATGTTTGGTGCAGGTTTTCCTGCTAGAAGACCAGCGGCAGGGGCTGCTCCATGCTCCTTGTGGAGCAGACAGGAAAATGATAATTCATTAAAACAAGAGGTTCATTGATCACCAGAGGAGGTTCTCCAATCAGACAAGCGTTTGGGCCCCATTTAACACACTTTTATTTAACTCGATATAAGGTTTTATATATTTGTGGTGCTTCAAATCTTTGATGCTGAAAAATCTATGTGTTCCACTCATCGTAGAATGTTGAAACTGCACGCTGCTCACTTTCGTGGTACAGTTTCATCTTTCATGTTTCGACCTTCATTGGCAGAGCAGATTTCATATTAGAAATATACGTAATATTCGATAAAATGGACATAACTTCAAAAACAAAGGAAAATAATTAACTGACAAATGAAAGATGTCGGATGGTGAACGTCGATGTGCCGATTCAATCAAGGCGTTTCTTGAAATAACTAGGTCATCTGCGTTGCCAGCTAACTAAAGTGTTCTTTGTTTTAACGCACATATTAATCGTACACATTGTTTGCCGGAACTAACACAGTTGATTGTGCTTTTCACATTTAAAAAAAATTTTAATGAGTACAGTAAAAACAGGGATAGGTACACTCAAAGTTCGACAGTACGTATGATTCGTATCGTATTTTCGACGATAAATACGTATTATACGCGTACGGGAAAACGTGGAAATACGTTGCATCACTGCGTCAAATGTTTCAAAAGCTGAAAATGTATCTCCAATTGAAACATGTTATACTGTCCTACAGAAGTAGTAGGGAATGTTGGACTTAGTTAGCATTCTGCAGGCGCGCTGCAGGCGCGCTGCAGGCGCGTGACTTTTATATAGCAAAAATTCTGCAGGCGCGTGACTTTTATATAAGCGCAATCTGCAGGTGCAAGATGGCGGACTTGAGCTAACAAGGGGAGGTTATTTGGGGCAAGATGGCGGACTTGAGCTAACAAGGGGAGGTTATATGGGGCAAGATGGCGGACTTGAGATAACAAGAAGAGGGTATATGGGGCAAGATGGCGGACTTGAGATAACAAGGGGGAGATAACAAGAGAGCGGGATGACTTTTATATAAGGAATTGAGGCGGAGGAGAGGCGGCGGTGCATGACTTTTATATAGCAAAATACTCGATCGCCCCCCCATTTCAGGCGGCGGCGTTTCAGGCGGCGGCGCATGACTTTTTATATAGGGAAAATGTGCAGGGGGCAAGATGGTGGGGTGACTTTTTATATAAGGAAATACTCAGTGTGCAGGTGGAGCATCAGGCGGCGGGTGATGACATTTTATATAAGGGATTGAGGTGGAGCAGCAGGTGTTGGTACATGACTTTTTATATAAGGAAATACTCAGTGTGCAGGTGGAACATAAGAAAATACTCATTGCGCAGGTGGGGCATCAGGCGAGATGACTTTTTATATAAGGAAATACTCAGTGTGCAGGTGGAGCAGCAGGCGGGATGATTTTTTATATAAGAAAATACTCAGTGTGCAGGTGGAGCATCAGGCGGCGGGTGATGACATTTTATATAAGGGATTGAGGTGGAGCAGCAGGTGTTGGTACATGACTTTTTATATAAGGAATTGAGGAGGAGAGGAAGGAGGGGGAGGGCGCATGGACTTTTTATATAAGAAAATACTCAGTGTGCAGGTGGAGCATTAGGTGGGGTGACTTTTTAAATAAGGAATTGAGGAGGAGGGCAGGCGGAGGTGGATGACTTTTTATATAAGGAATTGAGGAGGAGGGTAAGAGGAGGTGGATGACTTTTTATATAGTAATATATTAGTGTTTATTTTTAGATAACAAGAAGAGACTATATTTAGACTTCAGACATGAATTTTATATAAGGAAAACGGGCAGGTGCGGTGGAGGGGCAAGATGGCGGGATGACTTTTTATATAAGGAATTGAGGAGGAGGGTAGGCGGAGGAAGATGGCGGGGTGACTTTTTATATAAGGGCTTATGACTAGGGCAGGCGGAGCAAGATGGCGGGATGACTTTTTATATAAGGAATTGAGGAGGCGGGTAGGCGGATGCGGATGACTTTTTATATAGTAATATATTAGTGTTTATTTTTAGATAACAAGAGGACGTTATTTATAGACATATATTAATTCTGCAGGAGTGATGCAGGGGCAAGATGGCGGGATGCCTTTTTATATAAGAGAAATGTGGTGGCGCTTTGTGGTGACCCGTGACTTTTATATAGCACTATATTAGTTCACTAATAGTGTGTTGTGGTCGAGTGGAGGTTTTTTTTTTGTGTGGTGGGGGTGATGAGGCATGGGTGTAATGTACCAGGTGGGGTTAGGTTAGGGTGATATTTTTGTGTGATTGTTGGTATGGTTTTGGATGTGGAAGAGAGATATTTTAGATGTTGAGGGGAGGATGTGGTGACGTTGTCAGGATGCATCTGTGTACATTTTTGGGGGGGTGTTTTGTAGCAGGCGAGTGGACCAGCATTGAGAGGTGGGAATGAAGAGACGTCGGTGGACGACGTACGGGTGTAAGCTAGCAGGTGGGGTTTGGTTAGGGGGGGGATTTTTGTGTGTTGTGGAATTGTTTTGTTTTACGTGTGTTGGTTTTTGTTTGTTTATACCAGTCTACAACCGCGTGACTTTTATATAACGAAAATGTGTTGGAGGAGCTATGGAGGAGCAAGACGGCGGGATGACTTTTATATAAGGAAAATCTGGAGGAGCGATGGAGGAGCTCTGGAGGGACAAGATGGCGGGGTGACTTTTTATATAGGGAAAATGTGCAGGTGCAAGATGGCGAGATGGGACTTTTTATATAAGGAATTGAGGTGGAGCATCAGGCGGAGGGTGATGACTTTTTATATAAGAAAATACTCAGTGTGCAGGTGGAGCAAACAGGCGTTGGTGTATGACTTTTTATATAGGAAAATTTTCTCCGATTTGACTTTTTATATTAGTATATATATTAGTTGTTTATTTTTAGATAACAAAAAGACGTTATTTATGGACATATATTAACTCTGCAGGAGTGATGCAGGGGCAAGATGGTGGGATGACTTTTTATATAAGGAATTGAGGAGGAGGGTAGGAGGAGGCGGGTGTGTGTATAGTATATATATATTGATATTATATTTATATTATATATATATATTATATATATTATATATATATATAATTATAATTGATAAAGGGTGTTGCTATACAAAATTGGTAGATTAATGTTTGTCGTAGTTTTTATCTGGTAGGTAATAGATGTTTATATTGATGTCTCAGCCGAAATATTAGTGATTATAATGTGATAGTAAGGGGTAATAATTAGTTTTAACACAAGGTGATCGTGTGAGAGAAAGGACAGTCTCTGGATAGAATAATTTATCACACAACAAGAAGTGATGAAGTGTTTAATCCGTTGGGGAGCGGGTTGAAGACCGGAACTGTAAGTTTTTACCGAGACCAGCCTTTGTTACTCGTGTGATTTAATTACCAAGGGGTGAAATTTTTTTTGACAAGAGGCAGAAATTTGATTACCAAGAGGGCGACATTTTTTTTGACAAGGGGCAACTGACTCTAAACTTTCATTCATTCATTATTTACGGTGCTTTTTGTGTATTTCATGAAAGTTTAGAGTCAGTTTCACACATTTTAAGAAAACGCAATAACCACGTGCTTGTAACCTCACTAGAAAGAAACAGGCTTGATGGCCAGTGTGAAACAGCGCGCGTAAAACTTGACTCGTTTTAAAATCCTCGTACCATAGAGGGTACTGTTAGGTCTAAATATAGCTAGCTAGAAAAACGTAATAAAATAGATAACAGGCAGAGTTTTCTTTAGTATTGGTAGACGAAAAAAACTTATCTACAACGAGATTTACCTGTGTAAGACTAAAACTGCTACTTATTTCTGTTCACGTCATTGCAGACAACCTCAAAACACAAGAGAGCAATAGTAGAAAACAAACTTTTTAGATATGACTTTCCAAAGTTTTTTTCGCACGTGTCAATCCATTTTAAGAAAAAACCAAACATGCACGTGGCTTTTTACCACGCGTTGTTAAACTCGATCGATGGTCTGCGCTCGCGGAGGAAGACATTATCAAATGTAATCGCTGAAATGATGCATAATGCTATAGTCCGTTAGGGTGGGTAACGTCAGCGTTTTTAAATATAGACTATTTCGGAAACAAGTTTATGTTCCTTTGAGTTTCTGCACTTTATCTTTCGACGAAAAACCAACGATGTCCCACAGACACGGTAGATGGAAGGGAGTGAGACTTCTTTCTTGCTTATTTTTCAAACTTTAGTGAAAGGTTTTCTTCCAACACCAAAGTACGTTTAGGCCTAAAATTTTCTCCCAGGCCTCCCCAAAATGGCCAACCTATAGGTAAATAGATCAACCGGCAAATACTTATTTAAAAAATTTCTCACCACTTGTCAAAAAAAGTTCGCCCTCTTTGGTAACCAAATTTCTCCCTAATGTAAAAAAAAGACTGCCCCTTACCAAAAAATACTGCCCCTTGTCAAAAAAAATGTCGCCCTCTTGGTAATCAAATTTCTGCCTCTTGTCAAAAAAAAAGACTCCCCTTTACCAAAAAATACTGCCCCTTGTCAAAAAAAATGTCGTTCTCTTGGTAATCAAATTTCTGCCTCTTGTCCAAAAAAAAGACCCCCCCTTACCAAAAAAATACTGCCCCTTGTCAAAAAAAATGTCGCCCTCTTGGTAATCAAATTTCTGCCTCTTGTCAACAAAAAAGACTCCCCCTTACCAAAAAATACTGCCCCTTGTCAAAAAAAAGTCGCCCTCTTGGTAATCAAATTTCTGCCTCTTGTCAAAAAAAGACTGCCCCTTACCAAAAAATACTGCCCCTTGTCAAAAAATAAATGTCGCCCTCTTGGTAATCAAATTTCTGCCTCTTGTCAAAAAAATTTTCACCCCTTGGTAATTAAATCACACGAGTAACAAAGGCTGGTCTCGGTAAAACTTACAGTTCCGGTCTTCAACCCGCTCCCCAACGGATTAAACACTTCATCACTTCTTGTTGTGTGATAAATTATTCTTATCCAGAGACTGTTCCTTTCTCTCACACGATCACCTTGTGATTTTAAACTATTTCTTACCCCTATACTTTCACATTGTCACTCACTATCAACTCGGCTCAGACAGCAATATAAACATCTATTACCTACCTGATAAAAGCTACGACAAACATTATCTACCAGTTGTATAGCAACACCCTTTATCAATTATATTTATATATTATATATAATATATATATATATATTTATATATATTTATACTATATTATATATATATTATATATATATATATATATATATATATATATATATTTATATATATAATATATTTATATATTCACCCGCCTCCTCCTACCCTCCTCCTCTAATTCCCTTATATAAAAAGTCATCCCACCATCTTTGCCCCTGCATCACTCCTGCAGAGTTAATATATGTCTTACTAAATACGTCTTTTTGTTATCTAAAAAATAATACTCACTTATATATTACTATATAAAAAAGTCATCGGAAGTATTTTCCTATATAAAAAGTCATCACCAACGCCCTGTTGCTCCACATGCCCACTGAGTATTTTCTTATATAAAAAGTCATCACCCTCCGCCTGATGCTTCACCTCAATTCCTTATATAAAAAGTCATCTCCCCATCTTGCAGCTGCACATTTTTCATATATAAAAAGTCACCCCGCCATCTTGTCCCTCCAGAGCTCCTCCATCGCTCCTCCAGATTTTCCATACATAAATGTCATCCCGCCATCTTGCTCCTCCATAGCTCCTCCAACACATTTTCGTTATATAAAATGTCACGCGGTTGGGAGACTGTATAAACAAACACACCAACACACGTAAACAATATCAATTCCACATCACACAAAAAATTATCCCCCCTACCTAACCCCACCTGCTACATTACACCCGTACCTCGTCACCGACGTCTCTTTTCATTCCCACCTCTCAATGCTGGTCCACTCGCCTGCTACACCCCCAAAAATGTACACAGATGCATCCTGACAACGTCACCACATCTCCCCTCAACATCTAAAATATCTCTCCTCCACCCCCACAACCATACCACATCACACAAAAATATTCCCCCTAACCTAATCCCCACCTGGTACATTTCACCCATGCCTCATCACCCCCACCACACCACAAAAACCCCCCACTCGACCACAACACACTATTAGTGACCTAATATAGTGCTATATAAAAGTCACGGGTCACCACAAAGCGCTCACCACATTTCTCTTATATAAAAAGGCATCCCGCCATCTTGCCCCTTGCATCACTCCTACAGAATTATTATATGTCTATAAATAACGTCTTCTTGTTATCTAAAAATAAACACTAATATATTACTATATAAAAGTCATCCGCATCCGCCTACCCGCCTCCTCAATTCCTTATATAAAAAGTCATCCCGCCATCTTGCTCCGCCTGCCCTCCTCATAAGCCCTTATATAAAAAAGTCACACCGCCGCATTCTTCCTCCGCCTACCCTCCTCCCTCCAATTCCTTATATAAAAAGTCATCCCGCCATCTTGCCCCTCCATCCGCACCTGCCCCGTTTTCCTTATATAAAAATTCATGTCTGAAGTCTAATATATAGTCTCTTCTTGTTATCTAAAAATAAACACTAATATATTACTATATAAATAGTCATCCACCTCCTCCCTACCCTCCTCCTCTAAATTCACTTTATATAGAAAAGTCATCCACCTCCGCCTGCCCACCTCCTCTCAATTCCTTATATTAAAAAGTCAACACCCCACCTAATGCTCCACCTGCACACTGAGTATTTTCTTATATAAATAAAGTCATTGCGCCTCCTCCTCTCCTCCTCCTCAATTCCTTATATATAAACGTCATGTACCAACACCTGCTGCTCCACCTCCATCCCTTATATAAAATGTCATCACCCGCCGATGCCCACCTGATGCTCCACTGCCTGACACTGAGTATTTCTTATATAAAAAAATCATCCCGCCTGCTGCTCCACCTGCAACACTGAGTATTTCCTTATATATAAAAAGTCATCTCGCCTGATGCCACTCCTGCGCAATGAGTAGTTTTCTTATGTTCCACCTGGCACACTGGAGTATTCCATTATATAAAAAATGTTCATGTACCAAACCTGCTGCTCCACTCAAATCCTTATATAAAAAATGTCATCTCCCGCCGCCTGATGCTCCACCTGCACACTGGTGTTAGTTCCTTATATAAAAAGTCACCCCCACATCTTGCCCCCTGCACATTTTCCCTATATAATAAAGTCATGCGCCGCGCCTGAAACGCCGCCGCCCTGAAATCGATCGAGTATTTTGCTATATAAAAGTCATGCACCGCCGCCTCTCCTCCGCCTCAATTCCTTATATAAAAGTCATCCCGCCCTCTTGTTATCTCCCCTTGTTATCTCAAGTCCGCTATCTTGCCCCATATACCCTCTTCTTGTTATCTCAAGTCCACCATCTTGCCCCATATAACCTGCCCTTGTTAGCTCAAGTCCGCCATCTTGCCCCAAATAACCTCCCCTTGTTAGCTCAAGTCCGCCATCTTGCACCTGCAGATTGCGCTTATATAAAAGTCACGCGCCTGCAGAATTTTTGCTATATAAAAGTCACGCGCCTGCAGAATGCTAACTAAGTCCATCATTCCCTGCTACTTACAGAAGCTAGACAGCTAAAACTAAAAGCTATTTATTTTACTTATTTTTATTCTAATATTGACATAAATAACAGAAGTAACAAGACCTTTCATTACAAAACTGGGCATATAAACTTATTTGCTGTGACGATCGGCAAATTAAGTGACAATGACGTAATTTCACGCTATACCTATGGAAAGCGCTTAATGTCAAACCTACGCATATTAATTTAACGTATAATAACGTATTATACGCATTTTTTTAATTTTTGCCATAAAATACGTATTCTACGTGTATTTTATTCTCAGACGTAACACACGGTCGAACACTTAAGCATGCTACGGTCAACACCTTCTTTTCCAGTAAGGTTGCCGTCTACCAAATACAATTTTTCAGTGTAGCCACTTTTACAGTTTTTCAACTGTAAATAATAAAACAACTCCACTAGCGAGTTAAATGAAGAAAGCAATTAAGGTAAACAAAAATGTTTATTAATTGAAGATTAAAAAAAATTTGTGCACGAAAAAAAAGGGAAAACATTGATATGAACAAATGCAAACTAATCCAATACCATAATTCCCGCCCTAAGGTACTTCGGTCTGTCGGTCTGTCACACTTTGCACACCGTCATTTGCGCACTTTTTTCTGTTTTCGAGAGTACATTAACTTTCGAGCACAGCTAAGGGGGTGCAGCTGTGTTTGAAAGTTAAACAATAATTGTATTGTTTCATCTTATATGTGCTCTCGCGAAAATAGCAAAGTGTTGTGATTGTCAACAGACAATCAAGATACTCTTCTATCCAGTTTCATTCGGGAAACGGATTTAACTCATCATTTTTCTTAAAAATAACCTTAAAATGTAAGTTTTTAAATTGTTTCTTCAAGACAAAATTTTAATTTAAAGTATTGCAGACTTTGTAACAGAAACAACACACTATAATTAAAAACCTGCCAATTTTGGCGGGTTGTTGCTAGTATAAAATATTTACGTACTAGTATTACAAGATGCCACCTTGTAGCTCCCCGTGGGGTCTCTGAAAAGACAAAGAAAGAATAGTGAATCTTCAGGCATGTAGTCAGTGCCGGATTGAGGCTAACTGATGCCCTAAGCACAGCCCAACAATGATGCTCCCCTTGACCGTCGATTGCTAAACTGACAAGACATTAAGACTCAATAAGAGCCGAAGGTCAAATAAGAGATTGAAAAATTCAGTTTTCTTCCAGGCCAGACCCCACAACTACGTATATTAAATAAAAACTTTTAATTTTATTTTTAATTTTATTTAATACCAAATAGAGTGAGCAATGTAAGCAAATTATTTACATATAACTAGGGAAACACGGCAGATAAGGGCAATTATAAAAATGTGAACTAAAGTTGAATGTGGCAGTGAAAGAGTTAAAAGTTAAGGGCATGGTAGCTAGGGGGAAAAACTCTGTGGTGCCCCCTTCCCTTAGTGCCCTAAGCACGTGCTTATTTTGTTTAATGGTTACTCCAGCCTTGCATGTCGTACAAGGCGACTAATACGAGATTGTTCATGGGCCTGGCAACCTCATCTTTCAAAATAAATTGCTACACAAGCCACTCCTGCAGGTGGTACCAGCTGCTGTGGTGGCTTTGTGCTTTGTCAGGAGCGTAACAGACAATAAATGAATGAATTACAAAAGATGTAATATTTACTGCGTCATCTGAACTAAGTCCTCAAATTTCGGTACAAGACAGAGTCCGCTGGGAGAACAACATTAGACAATCTTTGAAGGACCGAGGACTAGAATGGAACCAGGCCAGGAAGAAGACAGCCGATAGGATAGTCTGGCGCTCTCTCTTCCAAACCTCTACACCTCACGGTAGAAGAGGAACGACTAAGTAAGTAAGTAAGAATATTATACTTTTAAAAACAAAAGATTTAATTAAAGAATGAAAACAATTAAAAATTGTGTATCAGGCGATTTACCTAAAATCTTTCAGCGTCCACCAGTGTACCGCGATCATTTTCTTGTCCACCCCTGCAGTAAAGCGTAAAAGTGGTCCCTAACAATTGTTTTTCTCATTTATTTACTTGTTACCTCCTTGGAGCTCGGGGTGGGCCGGTGGAGGGGGAGGCGATAAATATAAAGGTGTCCTCGTGTCATGCGACCCAAGTGTCATCCTAGTGTGTGTGGTGTTTTTTTTTTTTTTTTTTTTTTGCTGCCTGCACTGAGAATTAAACACACTCCTATGTCAGCGAATCAAAAGAGTTATGATACAATAGATCCCATCTCATTGCAACATCTACGGCAGGAAGGCTGACAGACTGGAACAGAAAGGTAGAAAGCTACCCCTGCCTGATACAAGCATAACTTTTTTCCAAGAGGAAAACAGATGCAGGAAAAAAGGGAATGCAAAGCGTGCAAACCACCAACACAATGATGCATATTACCAGCTCAGCAGAAAAGAACAAGTGGCTATCTTTAGAATCTGCACAGGCCACAACAGATTGGGATATCATCTGTTCAACAAGTTAAAGATGGGAACTTCAGATGAGTGTAACTGAGGCACTGATAAAATGACTGAAGATCCTCTGCATCACAGATTAATTACTAATGAGAAATGCCCCTATGATACACTGGAAAAAAAACCGATGGAAATACGGATGATGTAAATATCTATACGTCACTGAACACAAGTATTTCGGCCTTTATTTGGTCCGTACTTGCTGAAGAAAGAAAGAATTGAGGCTCTTGAAATGTGAATATATAGAAGAATAGGACGTATCTTATGGAAAGAGAAGAAAACAAATAAGGAGGTCCTAGAAAATCTAGGTATGAAAAGTGAACTAATGAGGGAGATCAAAGTTCGGCAGCTAAAATACTTTGGCCACATAAAAAGGCATAACACCCTGCAGAAGACCATAATAGAAGGGAGAGGTGAAAGCAAACGTGCAAGGGGAAGACAAGTGCGAAGATAACATCAAGAGATGGACAGGAAAGAGTCTATCAGAGTGCACCACCAAGACAAGAGACAGAAGACGTTGGAGATCCTTTACAGCCAACCTTCGTTGTGGAGATGGCAGCTGATGGTGATGACTTGCTGATAGGGAAGTTGCATTAAGTGATTGCGTCTTTAAATTGTATGGGTCGTTCACGGGTCCTATATACCGTATTTGTGTGCGTGTCGTGAGAATGACCTTGGCCAATGATGCACTTTTTTGGGTTACTCAATTGGCTGTGCGTCCTTTCACGATTTACTTTCACAGCAAGGTGATGGCGCCGTTTGGATGGTCCTCGATTCGATTATCAGTAAGCCTATCACTTATATTTCTTTTCTGCGTGTCTTGTTGTCATCTTGTCTGTCCAACGAGTGCCTGTTATTTACCTATATTTGGTTTGTTTTTTCTACTATTCACAGGACTCGGGTTTTCTTCATTATTTAATTAGGTCAATAAGGGAGAATGGAAACAATGTATCATAGAACATAATGATAATTAAGATGCATACATAAAAGACATTACAATACATCAAAATTACAGTGGGAATCAGAATAAAACAAAAACAGTGGGCAATCAGAGACAAAAGGAGCTCGAAAACAGCTTAATGTGAAGAAAAAGAAATAAGATTGAAAGAGTAATTCAAAAGCAGCATGGTTTAAAAAAAGAAAGGGAGATAAATTGTGCCAGACAGCAAAAAGGGAAATAAAATAAACATAAGAAAGCAAAGCGGGAAAAGTTTCAAACATGTAACAATCGATATAAAGTTGATGCTGAAAACAATAAAGGTAAGGAGGAGAAGAACTGCCAGGAAAACTACGAAAAATGGCTTACGAATGACAATACAGAAAAGGGAGATAAGAGAGATCCAATTGGCTAAGCGGTCTGAGCGCATTCCTGTCGCAGCACAGAATCGATACCTGATAGCGTCAAGTTTTAGACTACCCTGCTCCAATTAGGTACCTGACTCTGCTCTTGAGTTAGGGAAGGCAAAGGCAGCCATGAAGGGACCTTGTCACCTCACCTCATAAAGCTGGACCTATTTTGGTGAAGTCTCAAACACTTCACTCCTTTATGGCTGTTTCTACTAAGGGAGTGCCTTTACCTTTTACAGGTCAAGAGATGCATGGAGGCATATCTGCAGTCATCCTTATATGACCACCAGCTAAGCCCAATGCTATAGTATACAAATTCGAAAGTGAAACTTGTCTGTGAGGCTAATTACACCCTCGTTGACTCTTGAAATCATCCACACACTTCCAGGGATTCCCCCTGTGGTGAAACATGTTGATAACCCAGCATTGCACACTAAGCTTGGAGGAGTCACTTGAGCCCCAGACGTAATTCTGGCTTCTACCTGGTTGGATGCATGAAGAAGGATCTCATAGTGGCTCCATGATAGGCAGCGGTAGCAGAGAAATTGCTCTATGTAGGACATGACTATTCCGTGGGAGAGCCCAGAACTAGGGCACAGAATGTTATCTCTGCATATTTGGAGAGTCCCTTTGGATGGCGGGGAATGCACAGTATGCCATGTGCTTCTTCCTTCAAGCTTGGGACCAGATATGATGATCTTTCAAATGCAAGCCAGGCTGGAGAAACTGGGAGCTCAAGACGTAGACTCAACACGTTTCGGAATGGCAGAAAAGCCACAGGAAAAGCTTAGATCTACAGTGTAGATAAAACCAAGGAGTGTTAAGCTTTGTATTGGCTGCAACAGAACGAGAAGCTCGGCAGTCCTAGTCGAACAACAACAACAACAACAGAACAAGATAGAAGACAAGAAAATAAAACAAGTGACGGAAAAAAAGTAAACAAACACATAACACAGTATGTAGCTGGATGGGTGAAATTTAATTAGGATTGACAAAACTAGTCTGATGGTAAACGCAATGACTCATAACACTGACTAACACAAAAAAACTTTTTTTTTCTTTCTCTAACATTTCTATGTTTTTCTGGTCAATTTTAATGCGCTGTTTTTAAATCTGCAAACCGTTTTTCTCTATCAGGTCGGGATCTCTAGAAATACGCAATTGACGTTTTTTAACAACACATACAGTATTACAACATCATTCGTACAAGAAGTATAACAGTTATGTAGGCTTGAATTTCTTTGCAGTCGACTTTCGTCGGTAAATGGCATGTTGTACATCGCGATGAAGCATCCAACAATAATCGGCAAGCATGGTCACACTCCACCGTCCTTGATAACGTGACTCCATTACGGCGATATCTTGATGGAATCGTTCTCCATGTTCATCGCTGACTTCGCCAAGGTTGTCAGGGAAAAAGTCAAGATGCGAATCGAGCAAATGGATTTTGAGGGACATGTTACAGCCCATAATTCTGTATGCATCTATGCACTGCTTAACAATATGCAACATAGTCGACAGATTTGTGATTTCCCAGAAAGTTATCGACGATCGATTTGAATGCCATCCATGCGCGAAGTTCACTACCATGTAACAAGTTCTCGAATTGTTTGTCTGCAATAACTTTCCTAATCTGAGGTCCTACAAAGATACCTTCCTTTATCTTTGCATCGCTAACTTGCGGAAACTTTTCTCGGAGATAAGTGAAAGCTTTGCTCGCTTTATCTAACGCTTTTACAAAATTCTTCATGAGTCCCAACTTTATATGTTGTCGCGAGAGACGAGTAAGTCTGCAATTAAATTCCTAAAAACTAATGGTAATATTTTGTCGGTAAATTTCTCACTGATGAGAAGGCAGTCGGTTGTCTATACTCATTGTTGGCACAGACAATCGTTGGTCGACAGTCATGGGACATCCACCAATTTTACAAGGAATGTTGACATAACAATAGACAACGCTCGGCGTGAGCCCTTTAAACGCTACAACATTCACCTGAAATGTTTTCACAACTAGTAGACAGTGAGTCAATAGATTATCGAGGTAATCGCCCCAACGTCTCGGTTGTGTTTTCACTAAGGCAGGAAGGTACAAGCAATATTATTGTGGCTAGCCGTAGAATATATGGACAGAGCGCGAGGCAGTTTTACAATGAGTAATTTAATAAGCAGGTTCTCATCGAACCGACCCAATAACATTTGATTAACGGCGACGCCGTGTCTGAACCAGGATCAACATGAAAAGAGTGAGAATATGTCATTATGTAAAAACTATTAAATGCTGCACAGACACTCAAAAGACGAACGCAGACAAGTTGTCTCGGATAAGCAAAATATGAGAGCGACCATAGCAAAATATTACAGGAAATTTTACACAGCATGAGAACGGAATGTCTGACTTAAGGAAAACAAACGAAATTTCACATGACACAGGAAGCGAACCCGAAAATTAGCCATAGGCGATTCAGACGATATATAAACTCAACTATATTCATGGCTTGGCATTGCAAGAGAAGCAGTCCGCCAACCAAAACTTGGGGTTCTAAATGTCACGAAGAAGAGTCAGGACATTGTGTCAGTGAAATTCGTATATGGACACCAAGGTTAGTGTAATATATTTTGTACTTTATCATTATTATGTCTTAACTTCAGTCAGATAATATATACCTATTTTCCATAAAGTTAACACTGTAAATACCAGTCACGTTTATTATAATATTATATTTCATACTCATAAGTACAGGTTACAATAAACACCAGGAGAGAATGATTATAATTATAACATTACACAGTTTCCTGTAACTATAACGAAGTAAATCCAAGACACTTTTATTTTGCCTTTTACATTACATGTTAAACGTGCAGTAAACATCGCACAGTCATTTCTTATAGTGATAAGATTTCACATACAAGACACTACAGGCGTAGCATAGTTTACGGGATACTTACAAAGGGTTCATTATTTTATCCATCACAGTGGTAGAGACAGGGACCATTTGAGATACTCATCCTTAGTCTACTACGTGGTTGGCGTTAATCACAGGACAAGCTTTAGAGTAGGGCCGACCGAGATACTGCGACGACACGCATCTCACACGTAATTAACGGCAACAACCTACCAATACTCCACGGGGGTCAGAAAGGAATTTACCAGGCGGTGAAGGGTCTTTCTATCATCGACTACCCACCCAAAAAGAAAGCAGAAAATACCCAGAAGGATTGCTGCATTTCTAATAGCTGTCCACGTGAAATTTAATGATCTGAAGTTGCAGTAGCAAACGGATGATTTTACAACAAGTGCTTTGAGAAATCTTGATCAGAAGTTGCAGTAGCAAACGGGCGATTTTACAACAAGTGCTTTTGAGAAATCTTGAGCGGACGTGGCAAGAGCCGACGGACGATTTTGTAAACCAAATGCCTACAAAATGTATCGAGATCCTAAATTACATGCAGTAATGGACAGATTCTCCCCATACAATTGATGCACCAACAAATACGAATATACAACATATTTCCATCATCATCACCACATGAGCAGACTATCAGCACAACGAAAGGACATCTGCATATCAGACGAAGTCTCACCCGCCTAACATTGCGTTCAACATCACACATGAACAGGACACCTTGGACGCTCGGGACAATGTCAACACTCACATTGTGAAGGACAAAAGAACAAGCCGTGGACACCTGACGAAACCAAGTGGACCGTCCAGTGTTATTGTAGGCAGACAATGACTTGTCCATTGTGTACAAACAACCAGAGTTTATTGACAGTCAGCAAGAGACCAAGAAAAACAAGATATCCTTTTTTTGTTAGTATTTAGGAGTTACTTAAATTCATCATCATCACATAGTGTAGACTTTAGATTCATTTGTGTATTTTGCATTAACTAATATCTTTCTTCACAGGGATAGTTAATGTCATTCCTAGTTGCATTTGTATTAGTGTACTTGAATGTTGTTATATTTCAATAAGTTAATAAATGTTGTAGTTGTATTTACCAACACACGTTATTACATATATAGAGAAGGAAAGAAAGTGTGCGAAAGAGACATACTGTTCTTCCTTTCTTCCTCTTCTGTTCACTCAGTGTAATAGTGGAGTGGGGGCTCGTTAGCATTATAATATAGAGAGGGGGATAGAGTGGTAGGAGTTATAGTGTCACGAGATATAGAATCACTGGGACTGTCTGCGGGGAATTAATCCCAGAGTCCTACATTCGCCTTCTTCACGCCGGCTGCCTATTTCCAACGGGTTGCCAGGCAAATCTGAGCCATCGATCAAGCCGGCACCACACAGATAACTCTCTTTGGTTACCCTTCGGGATAACCCTGTGACATATGTAACAGTGGTAAAATGAAGCTGTCTTTGTTAACTAATGGCTCGTGTATTACATTTTTATGCCCGAGCTGCATACGATCCCGGATAGGCCACACCTTTCTTGCATAATGTTCCTGTCTGTTGCGGCTGTCCCATTCACATCGGAAGCAACAAAATTTAGTATACCCAGTCTGCATGCCCGTGAGAATTGCAATGACTTTTAGGTCTCCACAAATCCGCCATTGGTAGTCATTGTACTTTATTTTTTCCAAACGTACAGCCATATTGTCATAAGTTTCTTTCATATGAACAGAGTAGGCGACTGGAATTGATGAAAATAAATTTCTGTTATGCAATAACACGGCTTTTAGACTAGTCTTGGAAGAATCGATGACAAATCGCCATTCGTTGACTATGTGCTCATGACCGTTTACATCTTTCTAGTTTTAAAAGTGAAAACATGGATATTTGTCAAGCAGAAGTAACAATCAGTAGTGTGATTTGTATGTTCACGCCATATTACTGGCACTCCAAAAGGCATCGACTTATGCTTCGGCGATTTTCGTAACCAACCTGCCAATGTATCGAACAAACGGCATTTGGCTTCCAAGATTTATTTGCATCATCAACTTTCGAATCGAAATAAAGTTCATATGCTTTCTTTAGTAATGGTGTAAAGTTGTTCTGGTCAACACGATCGGTAAAATATCCGCACAAGTAACAGAACAGATCAGCCGAATTTCTACAACTTCTAGAAGCCATATTTTGCTCAGAATTATTTCAAAATACAGTAACTATTTGAAAAATCGCGTAACATATGTCATGCATCTTTTAGCAGTATAAAAAAGTAAAATTATGTTGCTTTTTATTAATTTTTAATAAGTTATATAGTAAAAATGACACGGAGCAAATAACGGTTTCCCAAAAATATATTTATTCACAAATATCTTAAGAACCCGACGTGATAGAGATAAACGGATTTCAGATTTGAAATCAGCGCAAGAAACTGACCTAAGAACACTTATTCTTATATAAGAAAGAAAAAATGTTGTTTGTCAGTGTAATCTGCCTGCATTTCTTCTATACCGGTCATATCTTATTCTCAAGCCCTGTTGTGTAGGACCTCATGTCGTTAAGTCTCTAACACTTCTTTCCCCTGTGGCAGTATCTTCTAAGGAACTACCCTTTTACCTTTTAGTGTGTTGCCTAACTTGTGGCGAGGCACGACCCATTCAACTATAGACAGAAGCACGGCTGTAATATCAGCGCGCCAATTGTCATTCAAAAATAAGTGAACTCACGTGCATTGTTGATAAATACTAAGTTCCTAAAGGACTGAATTTTCACTTCAAATGTCAAGCCAGTCCTATTGTGTGGCTCTGAAACACGGAGAACGGAATAAAAACAACAACAACATCGAACCAGGCGTAGGATTGAAGTTATGCGACACAATCATTAACGTAGAGATGACAAGAACCAGACAAGTGCCAGTGGAACAAGAGATGACAAGAACCAGACAAGTGCTAGTGGAACAAGAGATGACAAGAACCAGACAAGTGCCAGTGGAACAAGAGATGACAAGAACCAGACAAGTGCCAGTGGAACAAGAGATGACAAGAACCAGGGCGACAAGTGCCAGTGGAACAAAGAGATGACAAGAACCAGACAATAGTCAGTTGTGAACAAGAGGATGACAAGAACCAACAAGTGCCAGTGGAACAATCAGATGACAAGAACCAGAAACAAGTGGCCAGTAGAAACACAGATAATGTGACAAGAACCAGACCAAGTGCCAGTGGAATTCAAGAGATGAATCAAGAACCAGACAAGTGCCAGTGGAACAAGAGATGACAAGAACCAGACAAGTGCCAAGTGGAACAAGAGATGACAATAACAAGACAAGTGTCAGTGGTGTGACAAGAGATGACAAGAAGAACAGGATAAGTGCCATGGAACAAGTTGACCTGGTTTACTCGAATTGGTGAAAAACATAGGTGCCAGTGGAACAAGAATTTGAAAGAACCAGATCTGTGCCAGTGGAACAAGAGATGAGACGAAGAACGCTGGAGATGGATTCTCACATTGAACACAATGCGACCAGGTGACGCTGAGGAAACCTGTTTCTCATAGCATTACAAGGCACAACTTGCTTGTTCTGGACATCACTAGGGTAACTGGGGTAGAGGACAACCAAACAACACATGGAAAAGAGAACTGGAGACAGGCATGAGCGGGGATGAAAAGTCACGGAAAAACATTGAGCAGATTTGACGTGACAGGAAGATTTGCATAAGTTTGTGGGAGGCCTCTGACCAACACGATTTGAACGGTGAAAGTTTTGAAGTTTAAGTATCACTACTAATGTCTTCTCAGCTACATCATCAGAACATATCATCTTGTGACGTAAGGGCTATTCCATAAAAACATGGGCTAGTCATGAAAAAGGGCTGGTTATGAAAAAAGGGCTGGTTATGAAAAAAAATATGCTAATCAGAAAAAGAGCCGGGTCATGAAAAATGGCTAGGTATGAAAACAGGAATGGTCACGAAAAAAAGTCGCTTAGTCAAGAAAAAAAGGGACTAGTTCATCAAAAAAGGGCTAGTCCATGAAAAAGAACTTGCTAACTGCTCCGAATTGCTTACGATCCCCATAATTAAGAGAAATCCTTATTGTGTTTCGGACCCCCATTTACATGACCGGTGTTGCCTGACTTCCGTTCAAATAGCCAGCGACCACTAAGGGAATGTACATCTGAAGGTCCAGGTCTTTTTACTGACAGGGTGTGTCAGACCAACCATCCTACTGGCGGGTACGCCCCCAGGGTGCCTCAGCACGGAAACGGGCCCCGAAAGTGATGTAAGGGAACCGATTTTGTGTTCCCCTTTATTCACCTGTTTTAAAACTGAGTGTCAAAGCAGTCTCGCAAGACAGCATGAAATGTTGCTAGGCAAATGGGAATATACCATGCACTGGAACCAAATTAATTAAAACTTTGCTTCCTAGACAGGAGGGAGTTCTGAAGATTTCTTTTCCTTTGAGGAGTTTTATGGATGATGGGAATGATAATGATGGTTTTGAGATCCTGTATTAATCTTATGTGAAGCAATGAGATGTCTTCTGTTGATTTTCTACTGCAAAATTTATTAATCCTAATGATTGCAGAATGAACACAGCTGTGGACTGGCAGTGCTCCGCTGGGGGCGGGTACATAATGTCAGTCGGGTATGAGACGTGTTCTCATACACATAACTTAACAACAGAGACTGCGAGGTCAGCAGGTCAGAGGTGAACGCAAGGGGCGTTCTGATTGGGGCAGTCAAGAAGAGAGCGGGGAGATTTGTGGTCATGATGGCGGACGTGAACTGTCGAGTGCAAGTCGATATTTATTTGTGACAACATAATGCACTTTGTTATCTGGGATTTTCATTAATGTGTTACACTTCACGGACTATGTATATTGTTGTATCTTTGTGGTGACAAGTATTTAAATACATAAGTCAGAGTTGGGAATACTGATAGTGTTGGTTATTCCTTGAATGTGTTTGACTCCACCCCTCTCTCTCTCTCGTGTGTGTAGTATTTCGAGGACTAAGGCATAGGTGTATTTAATACAAAATACTCTGTGTCAGCTGGGGAGCTCGTATTTCGGTCCTCAAGTTTGATTATCTTTTCATATGCTGATGAAAAAATAGGAAGTGTAAATTTCCTACTGGTATGAGTTTCAGTGCAGCGCCAGGTCAGAAATCTATTTTGGATCACGTACATCGCAGACCTGTTTGTCATTCACGCAGTTGTCAGGTACTTTTTTTGAATAGTGTGTCACGGGTCACGGATTAGCGATACACAGTGAAGGGTGGTATTTTTTTGCCACGAGTGATTTTCAGTTCACGAACGGTGTTGCAAGTTTAAAATTTTGGAGGTGTGATAGAGGAGTATAAAGAATTATGTCTTTCATTAAGGATGTAGCGAGAGCGAAAATACAAGGCAGTATTTTTTATTAACAGTACGCTGCCACTTTACATGTGCTATAGCGTATAAGGACATTTGTGGCTCTTTGCAAGTTGAAGCGTCTGACTGGTCAAGAGTAGAGGCCGCTGCAGCGCCGTTTGAAAGCCAACAGTGGGACAGTGTTGCCACTACACAGTGTTTACTGGCTCAGGAGACGACGTACCTGTAGAAATCAAGTGGTTGAGTCTTCTTGTGGAACGGTGTGCATGCCGAACACGGGAACTGGTGCATTACAGTATCAATATTTTACACAGGGTCGTTACGGAGGTTGCCAGAAGCTGAACAGTACCAGATTTACGTTACGATCGTTGCCGTATACAAAACATTGCAGTCCATCATCAAATTCTGTATTGAACTTTTTCTCACGTAGAAGACTGCACTACACCTTTGCAAACGGTGTTAACTTTCATGAACTCGTGAGATGTTATTGGAGTGGAGCCGACAAAACCTCGCTTTGTGCTGACGACGGGCTAGCATACTTTTGTGGTAGAACTTTGATGCGAGGGGACTGACTTTTTGCGTGACATCCCTGTGGTATTTCAGTGAAGACAAGGCACTATCTGGAGACAACCGTGGACTTTGTGCCTTACATGTTAGTGCTAGGACCACTCAGGGGTCATCCTAATGGACAATATTTGTAACTTTATGTAACTTTGTAACGTGTTGTTCGTTGTGGACCATTGGATCATTAGTGACTAGTGTGCTGTGGATATCAACGTCATCATCAGGAACCCAGACCTTCGGAGATCATCAATTTAATTGATTTATAGTTAATTTTCCTAATGTAGTATTATTGTTATTATATATTATTTGACACTTATTTTTCTTCTAGTACCTTTCTACTTTATAATACTATATAATTAGTAATCATTCTCCGGTGACCTCTTTTACATTTGGGTGGTGAATACGTCATCCAGCTGGTGTGGTGTTGCAACATACTACCTTTGGTCACTTCATTGTCTATTGTAGGTTTTTGTTGTGTCTTCGTAGAAGTATAATTTTGGTGTTATTTGGTTGTTGTGTGGGTTTAGGATTTTCTCTTTTGCATTGCGGTAAGAGATTGTGCTAAACTGTTCTTTAGGACTGTTGCTGGGTGAATTGTGTGCTGGAGCACGGGCACATAGAGTTGACCCTATTGGCTGCCCTGCATAATTCACGTTGCACATTTTAGTGTATTAGTGGTGCAGGTCTTGTTTGTTTGCACGGTGTCATATTTGTAATAGTGTCTCTTCGTCATGTTTAATTGGAGTATTCTCTTGTATTTTTCTTACTATCATGTACATACGTTAATTTCCCAAACTCTTGTTTTCATTTGTTAACAGCTACGGTTTGTAATTAGACATCTGCTGCTGTCTGAGTGTATTTTTTTTCTTATTCCACCGTACTGTTGTGTTCGTTCGTATAGTAAGGTCATCTTAATCACCTTCATTAGGGTCAACATTGTTTGTATTTTTGTTTGTTTTGTCTTAGTGAAGTGTATCTCAATTTCAATTCCAATACCCATAGCAAAAGAGTAGGTTGGGTACTTTTGCTTGTGTAAACGTAGTTCTTTGTTTGGTTGAGAATCACATGTATGTTTATGCCATTAATTATATTGCAGTGAGGTTTGGTTACACTGTTTAAATATTAAGGGTGTCATGGGTACAGCAAGTTGTGCTGTTGAGTAACTTCACATAATAATACGGAATACACCCATTTGTTTGGTACAGTCAGTATTTCTGACTGAGTATTGCATATAATTTTGATTCATTTTCTAGTACAATATCTGATAATTTTCCAGTGAAGAATACTGAACGTTTTTTTTTTTTTTTTACACTGAGTACTGCGTTAAGAAATTTTGATATTATTACATTACATAACGATGGCTAGCCTCTTAGAATTTGTTGATGCTGGTAAAGCGCTAGCATTAACAGGCCCTGCTCTACAGGAATGGGCAGAAAAAAAATGGAAAGAAAATCAGGATAGAATGGAACGGTGTGAGGAGAGAGAATTCCAGAAATTGAAGATAGAAGCAGAGAAAGAGATGAAGAAGATAGAAGCAGAGAAAGAGATGAAGAAGATAGAAGCAGAGAAAGAGTTGAAGAAAATTGAAGCTGACAGAGAAATAAATCTGAAGAAGCTAGATAATGAATCCAGGAAGCAGGATTCAGGTGGGAAAGAATTCTCACGTCCCTATAGACTACGGTTACCCAATTTTAATCAAGATTTGGACAGCATGGACGTGTATTTAGAACGTTTTGAAGCAGAAGTTTTGGCGTGGAAGATAAAGAAGGAAGAATGGCCTGTTCTGCTGGGAAACTTGCTTTCAGGATCTGCGTTAGAAACTGTGTATAGCATCCCTATAGCCGACAGAGCAAATTATGACATAGTCAAGGAGAGGTTGTTAAGGAAATTTCGTCTAACGGCGGAAGGGTATCGGGCTCGTTTCCGAGACGTGAGACCAAGCGTCAATCAAGATTTTGAGGATTTCATTGCAAAAATTACTCAGCTGCTAAATCGATGGATTGAGATGGAAGGTATTACTAGAGACTTCGATGGGCTTTTCGACCTTATGTTACGGGACAAAGTATTATCATCGTGTTCATCTGAGCTTATAGCGTTTTTCCAGGAACGTAAGCCAAAAAAAACATCGGTATGATGTCAGAATTAGGACACCAATATGTCACTGCGCATCCAGGAAAGGTCATACACAGGGAAAGTATCACTGAGACTTTTTCAGCGAGTATAGGAAAGATTACTAGAAAACCTTACAATCAACATAGATCAAAGAGTGCCGATAGATTTGGCCCCAGAAGATTTAATTATGATAGACCCTACTTTCGGGGAGACAGATCTCCTGCACGGTATGACAATTATCGGGACCTTAGATCACCGAGGAAGAAATGTAACTATCAGTCTGATAGAAATCAATACAGATATACTGGAGACAGACATGATAGGTACCCGCGAAATCAGATCCAGATGGAGGCGCCAAACGAGCAGGAACAAAGACGATTTCGCAAAAGCTCACCTTACCAAAGAAACAAATCCTTTGAGAAAAAGGAGTCAGACCGAGTAGACAAACATTCTCCAAACAACAGTCCAAAAAAGGATAGCAATACTCAGCTACACTGTAGTCTCTGTAAGGGAATAGGACATTTGGCAAAGGTCTGTGCTAATAATTCAGAACGAGCTAATTCGGCTTGCATATTAGAAACCTTTAACAATGAGAATTGCGAAGGGTGTAGGCCATTATTTGAACCAGACGGTAAGCCTATGCTTATCTGTGGTCACACTCTGCCTTGTCTCTCTTCTCTTCAAGAAAATGGTCATTTGGAATTGCATCCAGGATTTGTGCAAAAACAGGAGGTGTCTGTGTTGAGAGACACGGGATGCACAACTATAGGTGTGCGTAGATCCTGCATTGACGACTCATGCTTGATAGGTAAGACAGCAAGATGCGTCACTTTCGGGGGTAACATTGAATATTACCCTCTTGCCATTATTGAGGTGGACACTCCCTTCATATCTGGTAGAGTACAGGCCTGTGTACTCGAAGCACCGATAGCGGATTTGATTGTGGGTAATGTGCAAGGTGTGCAGGAATGTACGCAGATGGACATCAAGAAATGGAGGGACAATCGTGTGCTTATGGCCAATGCGGTGATTACGAGGGCGCAGTCAAAGGCAGATGACGCATTAGAAGCGACGCATCATGAAGCTAAGACATCGGAATTGGTCAAAGGGAGTCAGGATACACAGGTGTCGGACTTTATCCAGCACCAACGGTCGGACGGATCATTGCGTAAATTTTACAATTTTGCCGAGAAAGGTGATGTAAAGTGCACGAAGTTGGCCAGACATTGGTTCGAGCTCAAGAATAATATTCTCACTAGATGTTTCGCTAAGGGAGTACAAACTCAGCGCCAAGTGGTGGTACCATGTAGTTTTAGAGCAAAAGTGTTAGAGGTTGCACATGACTCCCCTTTCGCGGGACATATGGGTGTGGCTCGAACGCGCCAGAGGGTGCTGTCACAATTTTACTGGCCATTGTTTAGCAAGGACATTAAACTATATTGTAGGTCCTGTAAGATATGCCAACAGATGAGGCATAAAGGCAGAACTCCCAAAGCTCCAGTGCAGGTTACGGACTTGTCAGTCCGACCGTTCCAGAAAGTAGCGATTGATATTGTAGGCCCCCTCTCGGTCACTTCAGACAAGGGATATCGTTTTATTTTAACGATGGTAGATTTATGCACCAGGTGGCCGGAGGCGGTGCCGATGAAGAATATTACTTCACAAGCAGTCGCAGAGGCTTTGCAGATGCTGTTTTGCAGGTTTGGTTTTCCGGAAGAAATATTATCGGATAGGGGCCGTCAGTTCATTTCTAAGGAGATGTCAGAAATCACTGGGCTGTTGGGTATTGCCCAAACATTCACGAGTCCATATCACCCTCAGTCAAACGGAGTTTGCGAGCGTTTTAACGGTGCATTAAAACACATGCTGGCAAAAGTGACCGCAGAATCTCCGCAAGAATGGGATAGGTTACTCCCAGCGGTCCTTTTTGCCTATAGGGAGGCTCCCCAAGAGAGTACAGGATTTTCTCCTTTCGAATTACTGTATGGGGCAAACCCGAGGGGGCCGATGCACATACTGAAGGATTTATTAACTGGAAAATGTGCAAATAGCACCTCAGTTACGAGCTATGAGTATGTAGTCAGCCTCAGAGAACGTATTGTAAAATCTTGTTTGGTGGCACGTGATTGCTTGGCGGGATCGTTAGCACGGTATCGGAAATACGCAAATCGGAACACCAAATTAGTATCTCTGATTCCAGGTGAGGAAGTTTGGCTTCTTTTACCAGCTAAAGAGGATCGCTTGAGTATTACGTGGCAAGGACCATTCAAGGTGGTTAAAAAATTGACAGATGTCGATTACCTAATTTTGGTCCGAAATAAGGAGAAGGTATTTCATGTCAACATGCTGAGACCATATATAGAACGACCTGAGGCATTGAAAGCAGTCACAAGGGCAGCACAGACTGAAGCAACAGTGGCATGTACGGCAGTCATTGATGACACGGGAGACGAAAAAGGTGAAGGGAATATCCAGTTATCCCTCGTACCCCTGGTTCCTTCAGAGTCATGGAATATGGTGCGGATCAGTGATGACCTAACAGTAGAACAAAAGTCGGAAGTACAAAAGATATTAGCGGAGTTTAAGGATGTCCTCACAGATCTGCCAGGACGAACAGACCTAATTTGTCATGATATCACTCTGACATGCGATCAGCCTATTAGGGTAAAACCGTATCCATTGCCCATGCATTTCAAATCGGCTGTCGAGAGAGAAATTGATGACATGCAACGACTGGGTATCATTTCTCCATCTGATTCACCATATTCTTTTCCAATGGTTGTGGTTCGCAAGAAGAACGGATCTCTTCGTATATGTATTGACTTTCGGAGATTGAACAGCATCACCGTCGTTGACGCTGAACCAATACCTAATCAGGAAGATCTGTTAACACAACTTACCCACGCTACATATTTCAGCAAACTCGATCTGTCTAGAGGCTATTGGCAGGTACCCCTCGTGGAGGCTGCGAAACCTCTAACAGCGTTTAGCACCCCCAAAGGATTATTTCAGTTCAATGTCATGTGCTTTGGCTTAGTGAACGCGCCAGCCACATTTGTGAGGATGATGAGAAGGTTGTTAGGACATCGATCTGATATTATTACTTATATCGACGATATATGTTTGTTTCATGAGTCATGGGAGGATCACATGATTGGGTTGTCTTCCCTATTACAGTGTCTAAGAGAGCATAATTTAACGGCACGGCCGAGTAAAGTTTGCATAGGTTTTAAAGAGTTAAATTTCTTAGGACATACTGTAGGTCATAATCACCTGAAACCTGAAGATGAGACAGTTACAAAAATTTTACAGTTGCAGACACCCAAAACAAAAAAGCAAGTGAAAAGTCTAATTGGACTTGTGAATTTTTATCACAAGTTCATCCCTCAGTTCTCTTCCATTGCAGCTACACTTACCTCGCTAACGAGTAATGGGATGCCAAATAGGGTCGTGTGGACACAAGATTGCGAGATAGCCTTATCCAAAATCAAGAGGGTGTTCTCTAGGAAACCCATCTTACTGTTGCCAGATTTACGCAAACCCTTTGTTTTGCGGACAGACGCATCTTCTGTAGGAATTGGTGCTTGTTTAATGCAAGACCACCAGAGTACCTTACATCCAGTGATGTATGTGAGTCGTAAGCTGTTGCCGGCTGAGACCAGGTACTCTACGATTGAAAGGGAGTGCTTGGCAATTGTGTGGGCAGTTTCAAAGTTGTCCCGATATTTGATAGGTTCACATTTTGTATTACAGACAGACCATCGACCACTCTCATTTTTACAGTCGTCAAAATCGACAAGCTCAAAATTAACTCGTTGGGCTCTCTTACTACAACAGTACAAGTTTACTGTTTTACCTCTAGAGGGTAAGCTTAACGTGGTAGCTGACACTCTGTCTCGTTTGTAGAATGCTTGTTTATTTCTTAGTTTTCCCCCACATGATGTTTAATTGAGTATGCAAGATGTGTGAAGACAAAAAGGAAATGAATGTATACTTGGCTCAAAAGCCGGATGTTTGGTGTTTGGAGTGCGTCCAGCCGCCCTCCAGAGAGAGAAAAAAAAAAAAAAAAAAAAAAACTTCGTTTTTTTCCCCAGGGGGGGAGAGTAGATGTCACAGTGTGATGAACACAGCTGTGGACTGGCAGTGCTCCGCTGGGGGCGGGTACATAATGTCAGTCGGGTATGAGACGTGTTCTCATACACATAACTTAACAACAGAGACTGCGAGGTCAGCAGGTCAGAGGTGAACGCAAGGGGCGTTCTGATTGGGGCAGTCAAGAAGAGAGCGGGGAGATTTGTGGTCATGATGGCGGACGTGAACTGTCGAGTGCAAGTCGATATTTATTTGTGACAACATAATGCACTTTGTTATCTGGGATTTTCATTAATGTGTTACACTTCACGGACTATGTATATTGTTGTATCTTTGTGGTGACAAGTATTTAAATACATAAGTCAGAGTTGGGAATACTGATAGTGTTGGTTATTCCTTGAATGTGTTTGACTCCACCCCTCTCTCTCTCTCGTGTGTAGTATTTCGAGGACTAAGGCATAGGTGTCCTCGTCAACAGAGTCATAATATCTCCCAAGTTTTATTGCACCAGGGGGACACGTTTCAGGGGATGCATCCATCAGAAATTATCAGTGAATTTGCTAATGGCACCAGATGGTAATGCCTGTATCGATGCATCCAAATTCAGTTGGACACTTGAAAGATACGCGGAGTATAGAACACAACCGCTGGTTAAATTTCTAACAGTTAATTAGTTATACCCCCTACTGAATATTTTAGTATAGCCATCATAATTCTCCGTTGTGCTTCCCGCGGGGCATAGGGCCACCACAACAGCTGGTCCCCTTGCAGGAAGCCTGGCACCAGGGAGTCACGTGCTCTTGCTGCAGTTGTTTTTGTAGCGATTAATTTTACATGATGTGAATGTCAGTCCTATGCACAGCCTCAAAGTATTCGCACTCTACGACATGCACTAGTCCTTGTCTCTATTTGTCTTTCACTTCACCAGGCATTTTAGCATCGTCATTTGTGTTGGTTTTCTATGTGCCTACGGAAATAAAAAAAACCCCCGTCCTTAATTCATTATGTCATTGTGGATGTTAATATATATTCAATCATCATCATTATCAACAACATCATCAACAGCATTACTGTCATTGTCATCATCATTAACATTGTCGTAATTATTGTGGTCATCATCATCTGCTTTCCGTGGATCTCAGGTCCTCAACAAAAAACACGCCAGTGCCATGTTTTCACTTCCTTTCCTTGTCTTCCATATCCCATTTAAGTCCCGCCTACAATGGTCTTCTCCGTGTGTAGAATCTTTGAGTTACAAAAAACGCCGCTCTACATTTCATAAATCCACCAAAGCCGTAATAGAAAGCCGTATGTAGCTGATCTTGACCTCTCGTCTCCGCCTCGCTGTTTGTGTCGAAATCAATTCTATACATTTCCTACAACTTCTGTCACAAAATATTCATCTCCAAACGAATGGTTGTCTATCCCTTCACCAAAACAACCAAACCCTTCAGCAATTAAATTAGTGATGCCACTTTTCGGAACCGAACTCCCTGCCGTTTCTACCATCATTCACAGATAATGACGCATGCTTTTAACATATCAGTCCTTCTGGAGACAGTCATTGACGCTCTTGTCGAGAAATGTCCACGCTACGTCTCAACCCATTAGGACATCGCTGAGCCGAGGCGAGAAGCGACAAACCCGGTGGACCTTCCAAAATTTTGTCGGAATTTATAACCGTACCAGAAACATTCTACTTCTGTACCCATTATTTCTTGTGTCCAGCCTGTTCTCTGGAGATAGCTTAGGGATATGTGTTGACCATTTTTGCAACTGACATGTTCATTCGCAATTAGCCGAAGCTGAATCTAATTATGGCGATGCGTGTGAAGATAATAATGTTAAGGGGAAAATTGTCTGTGCGATGATAGCGTTTGTCTTACTGATTTCTGATTCTTGTCACAACAGCTTAATGAGCTGCAAAAGGACTTAGTTTTCTAGTGCTGTTGAGAAAAAAACGATAAAATAATGATGGAATTGGATGTACAGTGCCATCGCGTATATTTTCAGGACTATCAAGGCCAACATTTAATCGAATATTATTATAGAATGTTAAGAAATGAGCTTTAAAATTTCGTCCCTCGTGTCAAGAAATAAACCCTAGAATTTCGTCTCTCGTGTCAAGAAAGACACCCTAGAATTTCGTTTCTCGTGTCAAGAAATAAATCCTAGAGTTTCGTCTCTCGTGTCAACAAATGAATTTTGTCTCTCGTGTCAAGAAGTAAGCCCTAAAACCATAGTCTATCGCATTAAGAAAGAAGAACTTCATTTGTGCCTCTGGCATCAAGTACTATGCCGTAAAACGTTGTCTCTCGCATCAAGAATTAGGACGTACAAATGTGTCTTTCGCGTCAAGAAATTGGACCTAAAACTTTGCCTTTCGTATCACAACTTCGTCTCTCGTATCAAGAATTAGGACCTAAAACATTGTCTCTCGCTTTAAGAAATAAACCCTAGAACGTTTTCTCTTGCATCAAGAAATAAGTCATGAAACGTTGTCTCCTGCATCAAGAAATAAGCCATGAAACGTTGTCTCTTACATCAGGAAATAAGCCTTGAAACGTTGCCTCTTGCATCACACAAGAGTCCCTAAAACTCTCTCTGACATCAAGAAATAAGCCATAAAATTATTTCTTTCTAGTATCACGAAAGACGCCCTAAAACTCTCTCTAGCATCAAGAAATAAACCATAAAATTTGGTACTAGCATCAACAAAAACTCCCTAAAACTTTCTCTCTCTCTGACATCAAGAAATAAACCATAAAACGTTGTTTCTAGTATCAAACAAGACTCCCTAAAACTTTCTCTGCCATCAAGAAATATGCCATGACACTTTGTCACACAAACAATTAAACCTTAAAACACAGACATAAGTATAGAACATCTGCAGTGGCGTCTAACAAGTGGTCCTGATGTGGAGAAGAACACACAAAATGTCGAGTAAGAAGAAGAGCTAAGGAGGAAATGAAGAAAACAAGGAGTAGTGGATAAAACAGGATGACATATCAAGAAAAGGACGAAAAAAAAGAAGATATGGAAGAAGAAAAGGTAAAAGAATTGAACATGACAAAGTTATTTATTTAAGTGAAGCAGGAAAGAGAAAAAAAAAACATAATTAAAAACGAGGAAAAGATAAAAAGACGGAAGAAAAGAGATAAGTACCACAATTCTTTAAACTCACAGCGCGTATGACTCTAGTGAACTCCTTATTGTGTCATTAAGAATTCATGTCTCAGCAACATCGGTAATGTAAAGAAAAATAATAATAATCTACTTCATCGAACATTTACTTGCACATTGGCGCCATCTCTTTTACTTTTGACATTTAAATTCAAAAAGTCCAAACCAAAATCATATACTTCTTGAAAGTTGAAAGTGGCTGTGATGTTTGCTAAAACCCTTATGTCGTGCCAATTAAACTCAGTAACAAGGAGCAATTTCATGTATAAATTTCTAACTCGTGTGTGAGGTATCGATCTGCGACTCAATCTCTTAATTCTATTAAAGATCTCGGATGAGTTGACTTAACTCTGTGCCGGCGCTGAAGAATGTCGTTTTTGTCGTAATTTATTTGGTGAAGTTTCGTGTAGTGCTTCCGTTATGTTTCAGGCCCTGGCCATCATTCTTGTACAATTCTGATAAAATGCCCAATTTCCGTTTTAAAACAGGAACAGCTTGTTATTTATTTTGTTGTTGTTGTGTTTTTAACATTTCCGGAAATGACGAAGATGGAGTTTTGGCTCTAATCACTAGCAACTAGCAAAATTGCTTCCACATTTGGTTGCACGTTGTTTATTTTGAATTAGAAATAATTATCTGCAATTTTCATAGCTTATATTGAAAATCTATTCCTGACAATTTTCTGTCAATAATTGTATCAGGACAACTTCTTCTTCGTTCACCATCAGACGTCAATTTGAATTTGTTTGTCGTACAGATAGGTTGTGAGTTATTTTTTTCCCGTCTGAGTAGAGTGGATGTTGATAAGTACGTGAGAAAAAGGTGTGAGAAATAGATTTCACGGGTGATAGTTTAAGGAACAAAATATGTCTATGGAATGAGTAAGTTTCTCTATTCCAGCCTATCTATACGACTATAATTTAGTACAACCTTGCCCTCCTCATACATATAAATATAAGTTTAACTACACACACACACACTGCTATGTGACAACAAGATAAACAAATGTTAAAAACTACGGTTAATTGGGTATGGGTCTGACCAACACACAAAGTAAAGTTTCTTTTGTTGTTTATTATCATTTTAACTTGACAACATCAAATATCTAAAGAAAGATCAAACAAAATCAGATTTACATACATATGAAATAGCAGAATAAATGGAGAAAAAAAAAAACACCCAAAAAGTTAATAACCCAAAGGTCAAAGGTTAGCACTATGTTACAGAGTAGACAGTAAAGTAAACAGGTTCCTCCTATATGCTACCCAGTAAAGTTAACAAGTTTAAGCAAATCCAGTTTTGGTAAAGTCCCTGTAGCAAAGAAAAATATTCACTCTCTTTTTCATACAGTGGCCACTCGATCACTCTTACCTACTCTTGGTGATATCCCTTAGAATTACAATATTTCCTGACTATATAAAATGTCAGGAGTATTTCCCAAATCGGCCCCAGTCCATCCTCTGTCAAATAAAGACTAGAGAGGTGAACGCCGAATCTGGGGTGGGTTTTTCCTGGATGAACAAAATGTCACCGCCAATGGTTGCTGTATAAACGTGATCTTGGGGTTCACAGTTAAAAGAGGAAAATACTTCCAGTATTGGGAAAGCTCTGGTTGCTAAAAATGTTACAATTGATAAATGATGATAATCCTATCGGCTGGCTCTATGGTAGAGTGCCGATTCTGAAACAGCGTAAATTCTGGATGCTACGCTTGAATACGACTGTCAGAAGTCGGGAATGAATGTTATTTTTTTCACAACCCCAGTGAGCTGATAAAATTGAAAAAAATATAGCCTAGTTTGGTAAGTCCAGTTAAATTTTACACGTTAAAATGTTTCTCATGTATCGTTGGCACATACCTGCTCACCAATGAAATTGGTGACGCAAAAGCCAAGAAAAGACAACATTAACCAATCAGTAAAAAAAAAAAAAAAAGAAAAAAAAATCCGCTGGACGCCCTTGATCAGGTCTGCTAGGAATATATAAGAAACATTTATGGAAAAATGCTACTATTCTATATGGCTACATACATGCACACAGACGGGGACAAGACGATCTCTTATCCACTCCGTCAGTCCTGATTATATTTAACAGGCACACGGTGTCTTTAGCCTACCCCATCACCCTTCGCTAGCGCTGAGTTTTGATGTCGGAGGGAGTTATGCAACTCTCCCCGCCCCTTGCTCGCCCCGGCAGTCAGTGTACAATGTTAACTATTATTTAATTATCCATATGCGCACTTACACAAAGTATCGCCTGTCGTTAATAGCTATTAAATTGGTCGGCGTCTGATAGTTTAGTCGTATGATATTAAATAATAGGCACTTATAATAAATACGCACAATGAAATAAAACGTGAATTCTTTTCTGTCACTACCAGTAGCGCCTAGGATTTAAACCAATCAGCTAACCGTCTCTTCTTGTGTGAGAAAGCGTGTGGTGAAATTTAACATTATAACTGAACATCTTGTATGAAATAGCTACGCGTTATTTTATTTCATTAGTTTTAACGCTAGAAAATCTAAGTGAATTATAATAGTAAAAGCTTAACACTTTTAAACACGTAAGCACTAATTTCTATTACCAGAAAATCAGAATGAAAATCCCCACGAATGCTATTAACACATTGTCCACAATGGTTCTAGAACTACGTGCTTAGACTATCCAAAAATTCAGAGTGACAACTGATAGCAGGTTTAAGAAAACACAGTTTATATATCACTATATTTCTCTGATCTATAGATGATGTTACTTTTCGCACTATTGTGTGAGTAACGGAGAATCAGAAACATGAGTTCCCCAGATAAAAGTTTACGGTCGGCCTTTCTTGGGCGTTCGACCGCCATCAAAGACTTATATCCGTGTAACGGGGTTCTCGAAGATTTTTGCCCGTGAATCGACATCAAATCGTACTCCGGAAAATCCTGGATCTCCCCTCGTGGACTTCAAAGACTCTGTGTTTTTCACATGCAGTCTGTCGGGTATCGTATGATTGACAGATAAGCTCGCGTGAGAAAACTAGGTAAACAAACCTGATTCGCTACCTGTTATGATTGACAGGTCATGCAGTTTGTAAACATTGCGTTAGCTCGTGTTCACAGAAAAAGAGGTGGGGCGAAAAGTACGCTTGTGTAAGTAAAACACAAGTAAAAAAAAATGCGTAGTTTTGCTAGCAAATCCTAGAACGCTACGAGGTTACAAGCCTGTCAGATTACTGTAGGCTCTCTTTCCAGTGTACATCACAATGTTCAAAGAATGTAGGGGTCAGTCTAAGGCTGTTCACGTCCCTGTAGAGCTGTTCTAGGAATGGCACTGATGATGGTCATATGCGCTTCCTCTATTCCTCATATTTTTGGCACCTTTGAGGTATATGATCAGCAGTCGTTATATCTGTGTCACAGTAACACTCATCAGTAGTTCCTATCTTTAACTTCTTGAATAAATTCTATCCCAATCAACTGTGACCTGTGCGAAGTCTGAAGATTACCACATGTTCTCTTCTGCTGAGCTAGTAATACGCATTATGAAGAAGAGAAAAACTAATTTCATAGTCCGTAATTTCCAGCGTAGATATTTTTTTCACCATAGCATTTCAGCCGTGTAGTTCCATGGTGTCTATACAGATACAAAGACAGAATACGGCCGCTGCTCCCTTAGGCATGCTGTAAAGGGCGACACCTTTCTGAGGATCATAATAGGAGGAAGAGTTGAAGGCAAACGTGCAAGAGGCCGACAACGCTATAGGTGGGAGTCCATCATGAGATGGACAGTACAAAGTCTACCGGGTGCAGCATCAAGACAACAGACAGAAGACGTTGGAGATCCAATGCAACCGACCGTCGATGAGGAGATGACATCAGATGATGACAGGGCAACTAATATGAGGTTGTACATGGGACTGGCTTGTACTGGTGTAAAAGCCCGTCATAAGACGGGAATTAAATTCAAAAGCACCAATACCTAACGGCCATTTTACTTATTCAAAAGTATTTTTAAAACCCCACTGTGCATCACCACAGTTCACGAACTACGTAGCAGCAGCGAGGATCCCAATGTGTGTATACGGGATCACACATTCTATAAATATATTTTTGTGCACACCGTCATTTGCGCATTCTTCTTTGGTAAGTGTTACTATTTTCGGGAGAGTACATATAACGGAAACAATACAATTAATGTTTAACTTTTAACCAAAGTTGCATCCCTTAGCGTTACGCACTGACAGAAAAAAACTGGGATTTTATATATAGGATATCAAATTGCTACACAAGCCACAGTTGCGAGAGTTTGTGCTTTGGCATAAACTTCCTCATGGGCACCATCTGCTGTTCTGACTCCATGCTCCATTAGGAGCGACACAGCAGGTGCTCCTTATGATGAAATGTTTGGTCCAGTTTGAAACAGGAAATGGTAAATTAAAAACAAACGAAGAAGAAGAATGTTAACTCCCGTACAAATCCTTTTCAAGTGGATATTTTCATCACTGAGCATACGATTGGCTGAGCGGTTGGAGCGTTTACCTTTCGCGGATAAGTTACCGGCTTCCAGGATTGAAACCAGGTAGTGTCTCGCTCCGCTCTACCCAGCTATAAACGGGTAGCTGACTCTGCTCTTGAGTTAAGTGTCACGAGTGGGAAGTATAGTTTTAAAAGAAAGATATCCTGGACACAAAGTTGTATCAGGTGATACCAGAATTGTGCCAGATAAGAGACTGGGCTTATAAGAAATACCCCCTCCTCTGAAAAGAGTAAGGGTGTATGGACATCAAAGGTAAGATCAAGCTGTATAAGTTCCTAGGTAGGATGATAGTGTATTATTATAGGTTCATAAATGCTCCTCTCAAGATCCTCCTCTGTTTATAGTGTTAGGCTCTGCTAAATCAATTAACCTAGATGTGCTCAAATGTGCGTCTACAAAAATACTCTGCTGGGGGTATTAAACTAAACTATTATCCAACAAGAACTGTAACTTAACTTAAATAATCCAAGTAAGTCTGTTGGTAAAATTTACAATTTATTTTGTACAAGTTTTCTTTTCTTTGTGAAATTTTTCACTTGAACTCAAAATTGATTAGGAAATAAAATTAATAAAATCACTTGTTATTCACAACTAACAGCCTGTAAATTTATAAGGACAGTTCTTCTTTCCTGGCTGATCTTAATCTTGTTGTAGACTGTCTTTAGTTAGATTCAATAAGAATTTTTCACAGTTCATGAAATAAAATCAATCACTGATTTATGAATTTGCTTGTCTAGATGCACTGACTTTTCTTCATACTGTCTTATTTTCTCTATTGTGGTAATGCTGTTATACACTGGACAGTAGCCTTGTATGGCTACTTATCTTCACTTCTTGTCTTAGAGTCTTTCACAATACTGTTCTGGATAGAAACTGTCATATGAGATTCTTCCAGGTATTAGGTACTGGGTCGCTGTCCCTCTAGACTTAAAGGGCGCTTGCACCACTAGCTCCTTCAGTTGTGGCTGGCTCTTTAAAGGTGTACGTTTGTTACAGGATGTAACCTGAAATACTGTAATGTCTATCTCTGTCTCTCTATCACAGATGTAGGTGAGAAGAGACAGCTTGTGACGTGTGCAGGTAGACGCACAGGGCAAAATAAATCAGTAATAACACAATCTAGTTCACTGTGAATATAATCTTCCTCCAATTCCTTGGTCACAGCTATCTGGCGTATGATTCGCCTCCATACAGTTATTAGGTCTTGTGGAAAATACTATGTAATATCTTAATCAATACAGTAATGCAATTCCTTTCATACTTTCCTTTGTTCCTGGTGTGTGTTCCATTCCTTCAAGAAATAATTCTTTAAATGCGTTTCTAAAACTATTAACACACTTTCCGCTTCCATTCTCAATTTATCTGAATATACACAGGCTTGGATTGTTTCCAATAATTACACAGTGGTTTATAACACAGTTATACACTTCCTAACGCACAATGTGATTAATTAATTAGAAATATATAAATTTATACATTCTTTCTTACCCTCAAGTACATACAGTCGAGCTGTTAATGGTCATTCAGTCTGCTCTCAGATGCAGAAGGCAACGGGAGTCTCACTGACAAAACTGGCGCTCTCGCTGTATTTTTGAACGTTTTGTGGCCTCCTTTCGAAAGAGGGCAAGTCTCGAAGACCAATAAGACTGAAGCGTGTTTGCATTCTCAAATGCAGGCATAATTTTGTCGAGTTGTGCATTTTGGAAAATTAGGAATCTTCATATCTCATTTATTCCTGGACCGATTCCCCTGGACTCTTCTTTATCTTTCTAGATAATTGTCTTTTCCTTTCCTACGTCCATCTTTTCATAAGCGCAGCCTAAACAGCAAAATTTTCGACTTGCCGGAAGTCTCGATGCATTCCACTAAAATTGTCTCTGTTAGTATGACACGTTTCGTGGAAGTCTTTGCACATTCTTATAAAGGAACAGTCCCGTTATAAAATTACTGACCTCTTCCATGCGGTACTTCGCTCATAATTCTGTAGTTTCTGTTCAAATTCAACTAGGTTACACACATTTGAAGTCCGGCCATGTTTAGAAGCCTAATACTATTGTAAACAACGTGAATAAGGATGCCGTTTAATTGGTCCGTCTAGCCTACACTTTTATATAGTATGGCGTACCGTTTTGGTATGAATGACGTGTTGTGAATCAGAATTCACGACATTAAGGAAGGCCAAGGCAGCGAGGAAGGCAACCGGTCATCGTATATGTCAATAAATGAGGAGGCTGCTGTAAAACGTTAAGGAAATAAATGTATAAATTTAAAAGATAAAATGGAATCCGTTTTATAAATTAACGGTACTCAGGAAACACGGGACGTTTCAGGTTTGACTATTGGTAATCTTTACCTTTAGTGCCGTCGAGTATGTATAATATGTGTATTTTCGTACCCATTAGAGTTATAGTTGGGGTTAGGTATAGGGTTAGGGTTGAGGTTAGGCTTAGGGTTAACCCTTACCCTAATCCTAACTCTAAGCCTAACTCAATACAAATATTATACATATACTCGACGGCACTAAAGGTAAAGATTACCTCCCTATTCGTCAGCCACAGCTACAAACAGGTCATCCCACGTCATAAAACTGGACCTAGTATAGTGAAGTCTATAAAACTTCACAACCCTATCTGCTCTGGGAAAAAACTTTACCTTAACATTCCCAGTGTGGGGGATTAACAGAGTGGTTAGAGCGCTGGTCTCTTCCAGCAAAGGTGCCGGGTATCGACACGCTTCAGTCTACCCAGCTGTAAATGGGTACCTGACTTTGCTCTTGAGTTAGGAAAGGAAGAGGCAGCAAGGAAGGGAACTGATCACCCACATCTCTCAAATGTTGTACTTACTATAATGAAGTCTGTGAAACCTTACTTCCCTACGGCAGTATCAGCTATGGAAATTAAAACAATAACTTTGACCCATAGAGAAATGCCTCAGCCAGGTTGAATAATTGTAGTTCCCTCCAGGATGACGAGGGTCTTGCATGTCAGTGGTTAAGAATTATGAAATCTTTTGTAGGTTTTTTTTTTTTTTTTTTTGTAAGCGAAAACCATGCGCCATTTGCGTGCATTCCTAGATGGAGAAATATGAGCTATTGGAACGAACAATTTACGGCCAGAGAGCGTTAGTAATCCTCTTGTTCATGAGAAATGACACCACATAGATTACTTGCCAATTCTGAACACGATTCTGCAATGTCAAATACGAAATGAACGTCTGACGTAAGGCAGTTCCGCGAATACCTGACGAGCTGTTACGAGAATTTGATTTTTTGGCGCTTAAGAACTTCCACGTCTGATTTTTGTTTTGTAAAAGATCACGAAGACCTTGACCTTCCTTGGTCTGAAACGTTTTTTGCCACCATTCTTCATTTGATATTTTTATTTTTCAAACTTTTTTTTGAGTAGTGGAAGCGATTCCCATATGGGAAATATTTGGAACAAGTATACCACGTATGGCTACCCGGGGAAGTTCCCTGGAGTCTTTTATGAGACAAAGGAAGAACTTGACTTCTGCTTGTTCAGGCATGTCGTACAAGGCTATTGATATATGACGTTGTGCGCGGCGGGGGGGGGGGGGGGGGGGGGGGGGTGGGGGGGGGGGGGGGGGGGGGGGGGGGGGGGGGGGGGGGGGGTGGGGGGGGGGGGGGGGGCTGACAACCTCGTCATGTAAGACAAACTTCAACAGAAACCACTGCTGCAAGAAACCGTGAATGCATTACATACATATTTCTATGTATTTCTTATAACATTGTAAATCTCTTTCTTTCTGAGTATTTTTAGCTGTGGAGAACACTTTATTTCTTACAATTGGAGAATACTTTCTTTCTTATAACTTATAACAATGGAGAACTCTCTCCTTCTGACTATTCATGACATGTGATTCTTCTTCTTTCTAATTTCTTGTGACATTGTGATACTAATTCTTTCTTATTACTTAAACATTTGAGAACTTCATCTTTCTCTTTCCGAAAGAATGAAAACTCAAATCCCCGAGGACGGAAACAAATAAACAAAACAACATTGAAGGACTAGTTCTTTCGTATTACTTCTATCATTAGAAGAAGTCTCTTTCTTACAACTCTTCACTATTGGAAAACTTCTCGTGCTTACTAATTTTTTAAAATTTTAAATAAGGTGTTTGCTACTTTCCTCTGTGTAGCACGCATCTTTCAACCGTTTACCATATACATTGTACTGTTGGTTATATCAAGACGTCTTTTGTTCATGTAGTGTGCTATTTTTCTTGATTGTGATTATTAATACATTCTGCACTGTATTATTATTTCTCACGTAAGGAAGGGAAACCCGAGGCCTGTAAACAGTAAATAAATATTAGACAAACATAAAGGTATGTTTTCAGGCACTCGTAAGAAATAAAGAAGTAGAAAACTAGACAACAGAACAACAACAGACGTGAGTGGCTTACCCAGGACTCGAACCCAGGACCTTCCGTGCGACAACCCCGCCTAGCTATGCAAACGAATCACACTATCCTCCCTGCCATCTAGGCATCACTAAAAAAATGATGCTTCGATGACGGGTCATTAGTGCGACCCGCAACACATAACACCGGAAACACATAACACATTCACCGCCATTCAAATCCCCCAAGGAGCATAGGCCTTCAGTAAACGTTTGCCAAGCCTTCCTGTCTCGTGCCATTGGTCTTCTCCACCTCCCTTTCCCCGGGGGTTCTAGAACAAGTACTGTCTGGTAATGCTATGAGCAGGTGTCCTCATTATGTGTCATATTCATCTCCAGCGTTTTCTTCTCATCTCTTGTTCCACAGGTGTTAGTCTGATTCTTGTCATCAGTTCCACATAAAAAATCTTGTCATCAGTTCCACATAAAAATCTTGTCATCAGTTCCACATAAATGATCTTGTCATCAGTTCCACATTAGTAATCTTGTCATCAGTTCCACATAAATGATCTTGTCATTAGTTCCACATAAATGATCTTGTCATCAGTTACACATAAATGATCTTGTCATCAGTTCCACATAAATGATCTTGTCATCAGTTCCACATAAATGATCTTGTCATCAGTTCCGCATAAATGATCTTGTCACACCACATTTCAATCCTTATTTTCAACTCGAGCACCCATTTATGAAAATCTGTATCTTTTTTATTATTGTTTTTCTCAGCAGCAAAGCAAAAACTGAGATATGAAAAGAATATTGTCTCAGATATGCCTGTATTTCTGTATGTGTACGTTCAGTCTTTTGAAAACATCTACTTCAAAGGTGCCCAAACATATGAGGAAACAGAGAAGAAATCGCATTGGCCATCACTAGTTATACCATTTCCTGGAAAAACTATGGAGATACACAACTGCTTTCAAAGCTCCCACTGCTTTCTTTGAACATATTCAAGCTGACGTCTGAAAGTGAACGAAGAAGTAGTTGGGTCTTTGTCCAGAAAACTCCACATCTTCTCATCACAGATGAAAAACTCTGACTGACAAACCTGAACTAATGACAGAGATCACGAGACAATTACTGACAGCTGAGGACATGACCACGAGACAACGAGTAATTGTCGGTGCCTACTTTCTTCCTTGTCGCTTTGACTGATGGAGGACGGCAAAGGTCAGGGCCTCAGGGGAAACCCTGGAGCCATTAGCTAGTTGTATGCACTGTCCGGGCGTTTCTTCACTCCGTTAGAGGGCGATCTTTGACGTGCATATCTTTTTTGTGCTGCGTTTATTAATGTTTGATTCTATGTGTGTGAGTATTTGAAAAAGAGAGGGAGGAGAGATGAGGGGCGTTGAGAGAGAGAGAGAGAGAGGGAGATCATTTTAAATATTGTTTTCTTTTCGCTCCTTACGGAGCACCGGAACTGCTACAACTTGTTCCCTCGAAGGAAACATGCATCAAAACATTCATGTGAATTTGCAGTGATAGTCCCTGTAGCAAGTTTTTACACGATGAATTTGCCAGCCTCATAGCCTGTCACTATGCAAATACGCGCAATTTTCAGAAAGCTGGCGGGATNTTTTCCTTTGTACCTTACAAGATTGTTCACGTATACAAATAGCAATGTGGGTACATTTGTAGTCTCTGTCCTGTTTTATTTTTTGTTTTCCCACCATTGCGAATCCTCAAGTCAGACACACGAATTAACACACATCTCATAATAAATTAAATCAATATATCAACAACGTAAACAACGTTTTCTGCCTTAAAGGCTTCATCTGGGAACAAAACAGGTTAACGCGACATAAATAAGTTACTTACACGTGTAAAGAAATACGTAATTCTGTTGTGTATATTATTTTTTAAAATAATTGTTTCGTTTGTTATCTCACCGGATACTGAGGCAGTAATTTTGTTCTAACATGGAAATGATCCTAACTTGTGCAGCCTCTTTTCCGGAATGATACCATTTTGTTTGTTTGTTACACCGTTTTTATCTCAGTTTGCAGCCTTTGGTTTTATCTTGTATACTCCTGTGGATTATCTCGAATTCCTTATTTTTTGCTTATTACTAGTCTTTCAGGTCTAGTCCTTATCAGGCAGGGCTTCATCATACTAGCTGATAAAAAGTAATAGTCCTTCTGAGAGGTTAGTTTTTATCATCGCTGCAAGGGCTCACAGTCCTTTTCAGGACTGGTAATTTTCAGGACTGGTCTTTTTCAGTGCCTTCACCATGCTGGTAGTTAATAGACAATAGTCGTCCTTTTCAGGGTTATAAGTTTTTTAAAATAAAAAACTGTAGTTTCGTACGGCGTTAAGTTACTTTTGGATGGCAATGTCGGTCTGATATAACGGACGTAATTTGATCAAGGTTGAAAGCTACGTGCCTTCGCTCGTGAAGGTAAACGTCTGAAATTAAATGTTTTTTAAAATCAGTTTTATCCTTCATTGAGAACAATGTGCTACTACTGGCTGGTTTCAAACTGGTTGGAAGTCCAACCCATGGTAATGGAAATAAATAAATTCTTTTAGATTTTCATTTCTGGCTTTAAAAAATTTAAACACATGGTAATTTAAACACTGCAATTTATGAAGGATAGGAGGAAGACATGGAAACACAGACCGTAAGGTGTTTTATATTCAGATATGCGCCCTAATAAAACCTGTGTCGGTTGAAATGCATGCCCCTCGTCAAAACCAGGCAAAGTTTGAGGGCTCTTACAGACGCGTTTCTTGCTGCTCGTTTCTCGCGCGTGACGAATGAAAGAGTAGGGATTTACAGACAGTGATACTTACAAAAAAAATTGAAAGATCTTGAGCTGACGTCACGGGACAGGATGCATATATAAGAGTTTGTGTATGTGTTTTGAAGGTTTATGTGCCCCCTTAACACATTAAGGGTGGTGATGAATTTAAACGTTTATTTCCACATTTTTCAAAAGTCAGTCCAACACATCTACATACATCCACATACCACGTAATCTAATCTGACTATACAATGAAATGAGTTCCTCCATAAATGTAGCACATAACAGTTGATAGAACGAAATTAGATCTTCTCTAAATGGAACACATAACCATTAATAAGCTCCTCATATTTCATCTCTCACACACTGTGTTTTTCTCCCCTGGAGTCCTATTTTCGTGGCCCGCGTGTCCATCCCTGGAGACCTATGTTAATGATGCTTGTTTTTTTCCCTGTCTCCCGTTAGTAGAAAACAGTAATCAGTCATGTTTGTCACACAGGCATTCTCTTTTCTTTCAATCTCTCTCTCTCTCTCTCTCTCTCTTCTCTCTCTCTCTCTCTCTCTCTCTCTCTCTCTCTCTCTCTCTCTCTCTCTCTCTCTCTCTCTCTCTCTCTCTCTCTCTCTCTCTCTCTCTCTCTTCTCGCTTTCTCTCTCGATGTCTCATATATAGGATTATTGAAAAAGTTGTTTTTTTTTCCCCCATTTTTTTAATTGTTATTTCTTCACTACTATCCAGCTCATTTATGTAAAACAACTTCAAGATAAAGAGAAATGAGTGATATTTTAATTATTTTTTGTTAAATACAGTATTGCCTCGTTTTGGTGAGGCGCGTCCCGTTCAACCGAGTCGGTTATATTGGGGCGCATGTCCAAATATAAAAAAACCTTTAGGTCTGAAAAATATTGTGTAGGTAATCTTTACCTTTAGTGCCGTCTAGTATGTATAATACGTGTATTGAGTTAGGGTTAGGGGTGGGGTTAACCCTAACCCTAAACCTAACCCCGACCCTAACTCTAAATGGTACGAAAATACACATATTATAATATTGGACGGCACGAAAGGTAAAGATTACCTATTGTGTTTATGTTATTTTATGTAAATATAATTTTATTACATAAGATGTAATATCACCGTAATGAGTTCAACTCAGCCTGAGTTCAACACGTGATTTCACAGAGGGCTGCAAATATAGCTGTCTACTGTCATCATCATTCCTTTCCGTTCCCCGTGGAACATAGGACTGAAACAGTTGCTCTCCGTCGATTTCTATTCTGGGCTGTCTTTTTTCCAAGGAGCATAGGCCTTCAACTAACACATGCCAAGTATTCCTGTCACGTGTCATCAGATCAAGGACTTTCCATGTCTTCCTGGTAATTTTCGTGGCGTTCTCTGAAAGTGTCAAATGCTGATATCTGAAAGTGACGTTCTCTGAAAGTGTCAAATGCTGTTATCAGAAAGTGGCGTTCTCTGAAAGTGACAAATACTGATATCAGATAGTGGCGTTCTCTGAAAGTGATAACAGCTCATGTCTGAAAGTTGCGTTCTCTGAAAGTGACACATGCTGATATAAGAAAGTGGCGTTCTCTGAAAGTGACAAATACTGATATCAGATAGTGGCGTTCTCTGAAAGTGTCAAATGCTGATATCTGAAAGTGGCGTTCTCTGAAAGTGTCAAATGCTGATATCTGAAAGTTACGTTCTCTGAAAGTGATAACAGCTGATATCTGAAAGTTGCGTTCTCTGAAAGTGACAAATGCTGATATCAGAAAGTGGCGTTCTCTGAAAGTGATAACAGCTGATATCTGAAAGTTGCGTTCTCTGAAAGTGACAAATGCTGATATCAGAAAGTGGCGTTCTCTGAAAGTGATAACAGCTGATATCTGAAAGTTGCGTTCTCTGAAAGTGACAAATGCTGATATCAGAATGTGGCGTTCTCTGAAAGTGATAACAGCTGATATCTGAAAGTTGCGTTCTCTGAAAGTGACAAATGCTGATATCAGAATGTGGCGTTCTCTGAAAGTGATAACAGCTGATATCTGAAAGTTGCGTTCTCTGAAAGTGACAAATGCCGATATCTCAAAATGGCTTTCTCTGAAAGAGCTAATTGTTGATATCTGAATGTGACGTTCTCTGAATGCGACAAATGCTTATGTCTTAAAAGAGATCTTAACAGCCTGGAGATTTGTCTGTGTGATCGATCAAATGGCTGGCTATCTTTATCTTTAGACATGTCTGTCTTGATGTTTTTGCTAATTCAGAAGTATCATTTTGTAAGAATCTTTTGATAAAGAAATTTCAAATTAAAAAGAATATCACAGAACCGAAGAATATTCTAGTGTCTTGCCAGCCGAAGAACAATACAAGAAGATAATGAAGAATATGATGTTAGTAATGATGATAATAATAACATTGTCAATGACTAATGGCCAGCGCCCCTACGTTAAATTATTATTTCAGGTTAACCCATTTGTCTTTGGGTCATACGTAAATTATCAGAATGTAATACAGTTAAAACCTTAAAGTAAGGGCAGGCCCATTACAGATACTGCAGTAAGGGAGGTGAAGAGTTAGAGACTTTTACTAAAATAGGCCCAGATTTATATGGTGCCCAAGTGTTCCAGCTCCTTTCCTCGCTGCCTCTGTTTTCCGAAACTCAAGAGCAGAGTCAGGTTGCAATTTGCGGCTAGGCAGCCTGGAATGTAGGGTAAAGAGAGAGGGATAGTACCTCACGGTGAGTGGCAGCCATATTCTTAATAGATAGTCAGGATCCTATTTGGTTCCCCTCTCTTTACCTAGCTTATGTATGGATCCACGAATATCGCTAGTGTACGGCGTGGCCACATCCCGGGCAACAGTCTTGTCTGACTGGCTAAACTACATGAATGAGGTAGGATTAATCCTACTCAATGGAATGTCCATTCCTAGTACACAAAGACTGAGACGGCGAGTGAGGTGGAGGAATCTAAAAAGATCAACGGCTCACAAAGCGAAACAGCAAAGTGTTGGGCGCACTAAAGGCGTGTCGGACATAGAAAAAGACAACAGCTAGCCACCGTGGAAGAGATTGGGGCCTTACCACGTACGTCCTTAAGAATGTAATGGCATCGCAATAAAAAGATACGAAATGTAGAGAACTCTTGGTCCCCTGAGGAGATTTCTACTGTACATAACAACAGGGAAGAGGCAACTCCTCTAATGAGTAAGGAAGTACGTAGTGACGAGTGTTCCTCAAATTCTGTCGAAAAGTAGCATTCTGAAAAAGACCACCTAAAAAACTAGTAGGAGGAGCCTAAAAATAGGATCATGGAACGTTATAACTCTAAACGGAGGAGGAAAGCTAGATAATCTCATTTTAGAGGCAACAAATATGAAACTTGATATACTGGGAGTTGCAGAGCCAATATTATGGGTACAGGCTAAATAAAATGAGACCAATACACCGCCTAGATAGAGAAAAAAACGAAAGAGACGTAGGAATTTTAATAAAGAAGGAATTAGAAAAATATGTATGTGCATTCTGGACGCACAATGATTGAATGATGTTACTAACAATGAGAGCAAATCCATCTGACATAGCAATCTTACAAACATACGCGCCAACTAAAAGACACAGTGAAAAAGAAATAGAGGAATACTATTAAGAGCTACTACACACTCTTAAACCAGTAAAATCTACAGATGTGTTAGATAGTAATGGGATTTATCATTTCTTCATTCCGAATGCAAAAATAGGAAAAGGAAAATACATGAAAGTAGTAGGCCCAGTATGGACTAGGGAAAAGAAATGATAGAGGAGACAGACTTATCCAGTTCTGTGAAGAAAACCAAATGGTTATATGTAATACCTTTTTTGAAACACCACCCAAGGAAACTATACACATGGACAAGCCCAGGCGATGTAACAAGAAATCAAATTGACTTTATCATGATAAAACATAGATTTAAAAACAGTGTCACAAGCAAAAAGACACATCCTGGCGCTGACATAAATTCAGATCACAATCCGGTCGTCATCAAAGTAAATATAACGCATAAGAGGAGCCAGGAAACAGAAGAAGGAGGAACCCCAGATAGAAATATCAGCACTGAAACAACCAGGTATAAACAAAAATATCTTGTCGATGTCAAAACTAAGTATGAACATTTACTGACAGAAAGCATGGAACAAATGGCAAGGAAAAGAATGACCTTGGAACCAAAGCACATGACAAGGGAAGATCATGCATGAAAAGAAATAAAGAAATTATCAAAAAGGTCGCGGTTTGCCTAAGGAGTCGTGTATCAAGAACAAAAATGGTATGTAATCTTAACTTGATGAGAAAGACATATCAAACAGATGGGCACACATACGTAAAAGACTATTCGAGGAACAACAGCAGGTAACAAAACCATCAACCAGATTCTATGACAGGCCCCATCATTACCAATCAGCAACAAGAGAATGCAATACAATATGATACCATAAATGAAACTCCCCAAGGCTAGGTGGGCCCCAAAGGCATGGACAACATAAAAATTGAAATGATGAAGCACTGGAGATTAGGCTTTGGTAGAGATACAATCACACTGATCTATGCAACGATATAGCAATGTAGGATATATACCACCATGACATGAAAGACATCAGTCTTATATAAGCACTATTGCCCAAAAAAACCTAATGCACTCACTGAATGATCAGACTTTCAGAACAATCAGTGACATGATGAGTCATTGCAAGTTAATATACTGCTCTAAATATCCATACAGGATAAGCAATAAACAAGTAAGTTAGACAGCGAAACGTCCAAGAAGAGCCGTTTGGTTTTAGACGGAACAGCGGGAACAAGAGAGGCAAAAATTTTGCTAAGAATATTTTGCAGAAAAAAACCATACAGAGGCCCTAAAATTGTATGGTACATAGAGATCGTTCATTGACTATCCTCAAGAAGGCTTTTCTGACATCCAAGTCCATCCTGAGACAATAATTGAATGCTCGAAGACATAGGTATTGATGGAAAAGACATAAGATACTCAGTAACCTTTATTGGGACAGGTCAAACTGCTACTGTCAGATCTGAGAAGGTATTATTCACCAAGACGATAGACATAAAAGAGGTGTAGACAAGGTTGCCTATAGTAATCTACACACCCGAAAAAAAAGGTTTCAAACAGATAAAAGAATGCCAGGACCTTGACATCTAAGGGAAGGTCAATAAAAAACCTAGATACCATGCAGATGATACTGTGTTGTTTGGTAGCTGAAAGTGAACAGGATTTGCACGAACTAGTGAAGCAAAGTGTAACAGTATAAATCATTCAAATTACTGGAGTTGGACATTAATACAGGAAAACAAAAAACTATGATAATTAGCCAAATACAGACGATAAGCCCACATTAAAGATCGCTACCTGTAAATGGCACATATTAGGACTATGTCAAGCGGAGATCGAGTTCTCGAGTATGGTCAGTATAATCAACGGCACCATGGCATCCACTGTAAAACGGATAATCAAGACAGCCAGCACATAGGAATGTCGACTAAACGTGATATAATGTCATCAACTTGAACCTATTCTGACATCCTGAACAGTTTTAACTCATCAAATCAAAATTAGAACAGCACGTTTGAATGATACGAGAGACATCATGCTGTCTATGTGTAGAAGACTCTGGACAAATGTATAAGTTATTGCAAGAACAAATACAAGACTTTGAACTAGCTGGATATATAGAAGTATGAACAGTACTCTTGATAGAGATGACAGCACACAAATCTAGTTCTCGCCATCAACATATGCTCGAGTATGAAAGGATCTAATCACCCAGTCATCTGTACGCTTTGTGTCAGCTCTATCATACTTCATAGCCATATCAGCAATGCATAGATGCACCTTGCATAAAACATACCCAAGGGAGAGTTGCTAGACAACCTTCTAGAGCTATGTTAGCGCATTAAGTGGGAATGACTAACATCAAGAGTCGTCAGGATCAGGTCTCGATGAGACGTGTACCTGTTCACTCGAAGTACAAGAGATCACTATTGACGTTGCAGATCCATTACAGCATACCTTCATGAGTCAACAACTGCAGCTGTATGTATGTAGATCATACCCGCCGCACTGATCGTACAACAAGGTTATGACTCCTTGTGCGCCCTTCTATATGGGATCATAGCTTTTACACAGGTCAGGCTCAAATCGGACGATCGATTGTCAGCATCTACTACCCTGATATAAACACAAAGTCCAGATGAGTCAGCTATTACAGAGCTCTACTCTATCTGGACGTCCAGATGAGAGTGAGGAGCGATAGATATAACGAAAAAAACACACTCAGTGTACTAGAGAACAGGAGACAGATATGAACTATCTACACTTGAAATATGTCTGGACAACAGTCATATTAGCTTCCATGTCACGCTCACACTGCTGCAACCTGGTATTAGACCGCCAAATCTCAGTTGAAACCTATCCTCGACTCTAATCATTGACAGATTCTGAAATTACGAACATGAATCTCATGACACTACATACTCTCGGACAGTATCCATCACACCATAATCAAATAGCCGCTATTCGACGCTTCCGAATAGGTCACAGATGCTTTATGTCGATACGATCCGCCCTGATGGAATGGCAGAGTATCGCTAAACAAATACTATCATAGTACTGAGACTCAAATCGTTACTAGTATACCAAGGGTAGCGTGTACACCACCCTAAGATTCATCTCTCAGATATAGTTACCCCGAGGGCGACTGTGAATTTTCCTGCACCAGCATCGCCACGTCTGGCAACGGCCCTGTGTGACTATAGTGCAATCAGACAGACAATCCTTGATCAATCAGCTACTACTGAGCTATGCAGGCCTCACAGGAGATGATGATGTCGATATAATGGCCCTAGTACCACTCCACCTGGATATGAGACAAGGTCAATATAAGTACAATGCGTCTCAAAACGATGACGAGTGCAATGACTTTATCATGATCTAGCTTCCAATGACGACCATAAAAGATGGCCACTAGTCCCTTAATTGTCTGATGTGAAGTTTTTCGGTGATATTGCTATATTTATACACACTGCAAATTGCTTTATTTAATTCAAAAAGATGTGGTGTTTTATTTATATTGTCAACGTTCTTTTTAATATTGTTTTTAAATAATTATGCTGAGATTAATTGTTTGTTATATAGTTATACAAATTAAGATCGCTTGTTGTTTTTCTACAAGACTTGCATTGCTATTTTTGTATAGAAAGGTTGTTTTATTTATATATGGGAGTGATTAAAAAGTCATCACCTATTTTTTAAATGTATACATCATCACCCATGTATCTATTAGATACATGACGCAAACTATCCAAACAAACATCATATAGCAGCAATTTGATAACAATTTCTTTAAAATTGATGTTCAAGAAAAAAATGAGAACATATAAATGCCTATAACATGAGTTATAACAGAGCCGTTGGAGTCAGGTCAAAAATCTTTTCCGGCTCCTAAAGTTTGTAGATCTCGGACCTACAGTTTTTTTACTAGGTCTAATGGCATAAATTTCGAAGAGTCGGAAGTTCCTGACATTTTTTTTAACCGACTTCGATCATTTAAAAAAAAAGACCAACTCTACGACTCCCTACTACACTAAAAAGACCGACTCCACGACTTCCCTCCCACTAACAAAGACCGAACTCCACGACTCCTTCTCCTCTAAAAAAGACGATCATCACGACTTCCACTCCACTGACAAAGACCGACTCCACGATCCTACTCACACTAAACTCGACCGACTCACACGGACTTCGACTCCTCTAAAAAGGACAGACTCCACTAAAAAGGACCGATACTTCACGAATCAAACCTCATCTTAAAAAACGACCGACTCCACATGTGTCAGAGGAGTTTTGAAACAGTTACCTATTTCTGCACGTTTTTGCTTCTACCAAATCCCCTTGCTCCTATTAGTTAGGAACGTTTTGTTAAACGCAGATACCCCTAACTCCGATTCATTCATTGTTTCACTCATATATTTTGCCACGCCTTATTTTTTTTCTCTTATTGTCTTACATAGGCATAGGAATGTTTAAAATCAGACCGTTTACACGTGTAGAGAGAAGGGACGGTCGTATAAAAATTGTTGACATCAGTGCGTTAATTCAAAACTTGTACCTTTTGATCAGCATGCCCACGTAGAAAGAGAAAAGAGGAGATAAGCTATTTGAAAGAAAATCAAGGGCGATTATTCAAAAGTCTTACTGCAGTTAGGTACATTGGTCAGAGGGGAGATATTTACAATTTCACCCCCCCCCCCACCCCTACCGCATCTGTTGTTCGGTGAATGTATTAAGCTACGGACGAGGGAGATCAAAAAGTCAGTTTGTCGCTGCCGGGGTCTGGCGGTCGGCACAAAAGGTGGCTAAAGTAACTCTTGATTCAAATTTGGACCACGGAATCCCCATAGGTGTTATGTCTAATCACGGGGTTCAGCGTCTTTTTGTCTATTTCATTTTATATATTCCGCTTTCCAACTCAGGTTTTATCTAGTAACCACATATTTCAGGTAGTCTCATGCTTCGATATTCTAAATCCCATTATTAAACAGTGGATTTTCTTATTTTTTAGATTGGAAGATAGTCATTTTTGTGTGGCGGTAATTATTTCTAATAGCCTCTTGAGTGATTTAATTGTTAAGTCCGGCATTATATTTCACTAAGATTTTTCTGTGTTGAAGTGATTTAATTTTTAATGTCCGTCATGATTTTCAATTAAGATTTTGTGCTAATGGATAGCGAATTAAAACAAACTTATAAGCTAACTTTGAATTTAATTACTTGCTATAACGAGTAAGAGATATTTTGGTAACTAGTAAATGCACTTTTCATGATGAGTACTGAGAAATAAATATGTATTTCTAATTCATTATGAGCAATTTTAAAAATGGATTAGGCTTATTTCGGGGTTTTTGTTTAACGATAAATAAGATATACACTTGTGTTTTTCTAATTAAATTTTATAGCCGATGTGGATATTAAATTATACCTCTACGCGGTTATTTTAAAATAGATACTGACTGTGGTTAAATTGTGGCATTTATTCTGTACATAAATTTAGTACAGTGTATAGTGAGGGTCACAAACCCTAAAAACCTTCCAGCGGCTTATATATAAGCTGAGAAAAATTGGTGTCTAAGTACAATAGACGCCAACAACATTCTTATGCCCCAGCGGGTATTTAAGGTTTAACTGTTCGGCTCTCTTGGTTTACCCAGAAAGAGATGAGAAGAGACGAGAGTACCAACAAAAAGACACTAAGAATAATTGTAACGGAACTTTAGCTTACCAGATTCCTTTTTTCCATTTTATCTACATTCCAGCCGTGTGGCGACGAAATAGCAAAATTTAACATTACCTGACTACGACCACTGGTGTTGTTTCGAGGTTTATCTGAAGGAAAAAGAGTATCTACTGACCTTCTATTTTATATCGACATATTTCCAGCTACTGTTACATGGGACTATTTTTGATCTCGATGTTGTGTTTCATACCTGACTAATTGCTGTGACCATGAAACAGAGTCAATAACAAAAATTAACAAATAGCGTTCATCAAATAAGAGGATTAATACAGTTATTTGTGAACTGGGGGTTACTTTGCAAAGAACGACGGACACTGAATATGTTTATGGAG
>JAMPIV010006127.1:0-77879 GCA_024509875.1 Oreohelix idahoensis | reverse complement strand
TGAAGGTAGGCCTTAAAACCAAACCCCCCCCCCCCCCCCAAACCAAACCAAACCAATATTTAGAGAAATTAATTTTGACTACCTCGAAAGTAAATTTTATAATAAGTAAGAATCGTACATGCCCTTATATGGATAACACACAGCTACATAATTATGTGTAGGTAGATCAACATGTACCGACGTCACCTAAAAAATTTATCACCACATACGTATAATATATAGACGAGATTGTTAAAGTAGTCGCTAATTGTTCGTGTCAGCATCTTACATAGAAATCATCGCGTTTCTTCAGTTATGGTTGTTAAATAACATATTATCAGTTGAGGAAAAGTGTGACACAACTGTAATTCACATTTGACATGAGTTCCTTTACATAAAAACGTATATTTCCATGCCATCTTCCATAAGATTTCTAGCTATAATTTCCTTTACTACCTATGGTCTTTAATTCCATTGACGTCCCCAGGGTGTAATCTTTAGGTATTGCACTAATGTTTGCGTAAGTTTTATTTGGAAACTAAGGTAAAAACTTATTATACAAATTTTCATGTCCAAGTTGCCTGGCATACATCGGTCTTTCTTATTACAGTTTTATTTTTGTCGTAAGACTTCCGAAGCAAAGCAGGGACAATGAAACTACATACAATATTCCTAATAAGACAAGTAAACAGTCGAGGTTACAATATAGACAACTTTCAGGAATTATTCCCATTTTCATGTTTATTTTAGAACATTAATTAATCCTTGTTATCTGACAGCGAAATATAAATCTACATTTTAATAGCTAAACCAACGTTTCGTTTCCTTAAAAGACTGAACAAGTGTAACGAACAGATATTTAATGTAAAAATACAACTAATAATTCAAGTGTGTTAGAATAAACAACGAACATGAAAGTGACAAGAGGAAATGCTATAGATTCGATAGAAACTGTATTCGTTACTTCTGAAAAAGATTCAGCTATTGACAAGGTGTTAAGTGATGAAGCATTAGTGCTGATTCAGTGGATAATATTCAGTGTCACTTGTCAAATAATCTGTATTTTTGGAACTGCGGCCAACGTTATCAATATCATCTGCTTTATTAAGCAGGGCTTTAAGGATCCAGTCAATGTCGGTCTACTTGGTATGGTGCACAGTTTTCTTTTTTGTTACATGTTCTAACCCCGAGTAAACGTCCTGAAATTGAGAGCTTCTATGGTTAAGGCATCCTTGATTGTAATATTGCTTACAGTAACTTAATACCAGACTGCAATCACGTGTAACACGCGATGTCCACTACAAGATAATGATGTTCCTCTGAAACCCGCTGTTAACGTCGATTTTTTTTTCTCTTGTATATGTTTTACTTATATCTCCACAAGGGACAATAAAACAGCGGTTTCCCCTTGAATTCCGTCAGTTTGTGTATGAAAATCTTTACCAGCCTTTCAACACAGTCTACCCACGGCATATATCTCATATTGATAACACTGACAAACAACATTTTTCTTTCTTATATAAGAATAAGTGTTCTTATGTCAGTTTTTTGCGCTGATTTCAAATTTGAAATCCGTTTATCTCTATCACGTCAGGTTTTTAAGATATTTGTGAATACATATATTTTTGGGAAACCGTTATGTGCTCCGTTTCATTTTTACTACATAACTTATTAAAAATTAATAAAATGCAAAATAATTCCACTTTTTATACTGCTAAAAGATGCATGACATATGTTACGCTATTTTTCCAATAGTTACTGTATTTTGAAATAATTCTGAGCGAAATATGGCTTCTAGAAGTTGTAGAAATTCGGCTGATCTGTTCTGTTACGTGTGCGGATATTTTACCGATCGTGTTCACCAGAAAAACTTTACACCATTACTAAAGAAAGCATATGAACTTTATTTCGATTCGAAAGTTGATGATGCAAATAAATCTTGGAAGCCAAATGCAGTTTGTTCGACTTTGTGCAAATACATTGGCAGGTTGGTTACGAAAATCGCCGAAGCATAAGTCGATGCCTTTTGGAGTGCCAGTAATATGGCATGAACAAGACAAATCACGCTACTGATTGTTACTTCTGCTTGACAAATATCCATGGTTTCACTTTTAAAACTAGAAAGTCTGTGGTTTATTCAAATATTGAATCGGTTTCGAAACCAGTGTCTCGTGATCCAATCACGTGTCCGATCCCAGTTCCACCAGAACAATATCCGTTGGACGTGAATGAACCATAAGAAAGTGATAGTTTACCTGCTTCAGAAACTAATTCTGACTCGGATTATATACCGGTGAATGATGGTGTTCACTTAATTAACCATTCAGAACTTTCAGATCTAATACGTGATCTCGCTCTTACCAAAGGACAAGTAGAATTACTCGGTTCGCGACTCAAAGAATGGAATCTTTTAGCGCCCAATACTTTGATATCTAAATTTCGTCATAGACACAGAGAACTTGTTCAATACTTTGAGATGGATGATGACATTTGCTATTGCAAAATTCCAGTCGCCTACTCTGTTCATATGAAAGAAACTTATGACAATATGGCTATACTTTTGGCAAAAATAAAATACAATGACTACCAATGGCGGATTTGTGGAGACCTAAAGGTCATTGCAATTCTCACGGGCATGCAGACTGGGTATACTAAATTTTGTTGCTTCCTATGTGAATGGGACAGCCGCAACAGACAGGAACATTATGCAAGAAAGGTGTGGCCTATCAGGGATCGTATGCAGCTCGGGCATAAAAATGTAATACACGAGCCATTAGTTAACAAAGACAGCATCATTTTAACACCGTTACATATAAAGTTGGGGGTCATGAAGAATTTCGTAAAAGCATTAGATAAAATGAGCAAAGCTTTCACTTATCTTCGAGAAAAGTTTCCGCAAGTTAGCGATGCAAAGATAAAGGAAGGTATCTTTGTAGGACCTCATATTAGGAAAGTTATTGCAGACAAACAATTCGAGAACTTGTTACATGGTAGTGAACTTCACGCATGGATGGCATTCAAATCGATCGTCGATAACTTTCTGGGAAATCACAAATCTGTCGACTATGTGCATATTGTTAAGCAGTGCATAGATGCATACAGAATTATGGGCTGTAACATGTCCCTCAAAAGCCATTTGCTCGATTCGCATCTTGACTTTTTCCCTGACAACCTTGGCGAAGTCAGCGATGAACATGGAGAACGATTCCATCAAGATATCGCCGTAATGGAGTCACGTTATCAAGGACGGTGGAGTGTGACCATGCTTGCCGATTATTGTTGGATGTTTCATCGCGATGTACCACATGCCATTCACCGACGAAAGTCGACTGCAAAGAAATTCAAGCCTACATAACTGTTATACTTCTTGTACGAATGATGTTATAATACTGTATGCGTTGTTAAAAAACTTCAATTGCGTATTTCTCGAGATCCCGACCTGATAGAGAAAAACGGTTTGCAGATTTAAAAACAGCGCATTAAAATTGACCAGAAAAACATAGAAATGTTAGAGAAAGAAAAAAAATTTTTTTTTTGTTAGCCAGTGTAATCTTCCCTCCCTATTTGTTTTTCCAACTACCTTACTTTGCTGTCTGTGTCAACCATCTGTTTTGGCCGACTGCTGCTATCAACTATTCACATTTAAATTGTATATACAGAGGTAACTCATACATCCGTCACCCGTTTCTCGCGTCTGGTAGAACAGACGTCTTTCTATTGTACTTTAAATAAATAAAACACAAATTTATGTTTCAGGCATTGATAAGAAATAAAGAAGTAGAAAAGTAGAAAAACAACAGAAGTGGTAGGTTTACCTGAGACTCGGACGCAGGACCATCTGAACGACAACACCGCCTAGCTACAGAGTTAATTGTGACTATCCACCCTGCCAACCAGGCACTACAAAAATAGTGCTTCGTGGACAGCGGTCTTTAATACGACCTTTCTGGATACAGACCCAGAAACGGTCCATACTAATTAAAGTCGCAATCACTTCTGCAGTTGTCCTATTTAACAGTATAGACCAGATTACACAAGAGAAAGACCTTAATACTGTGTCTAGTAAATATTAGAAGAATGAGAACAATGCAGGACGAGGAGAGGTTTCGTATTGTATAAACATTGAAATAAATAAAGAGGATAAACCGAGGCCTGGAAACAGTAAATAAATAATACACATAAAGCTATGTTTCAGGCACTCGTGAGAAATAAAGAAGTAGAAAACTAAAAAATAAAAACAACAGAAGTGATAGGCTTACCGGAGATTAGAACAAATGACCACGTGATAGGCTTACCGAAAAACCGTCTCAAATCTTTGTATTGTACTGTAGTTTTCCATCTTCTGTTTTTTTTTTTTCTGAGTCTTCTCCTCTCTCTTTCTTTTTCCCTGTGGTGTGTGTGTGAGACACAGGGACATCCTTAGCCCGATTTAATCTATTTGACAAATCGGGTCTCGAGCTCACACGTGGCCCAGCACTCGGCTTCCCACTTCCAGTTCAAAAAAAAAAAAAAAAGAACGAAGATTATTTTATATCAGCTGGAAAGGAATTACTCTCCTCTCAGTTACCAGTACAATACTAGGCAGGAAAATTATCCAGTGACTTTCAAAACAGTAGACCATAAAGAGAGGAAAGGACAAGCGGGATTCAGACAGAACAGAAGATGAGCAGATCATATATTCACCCTCAGGAACATTATAGAGCAGTGCTCAGAATAGCAGAGTCAGCTATACGTTAACTTTAAATTAATATGAAACAAATATAAAGGTATGTTATCAGGCACTCGCAGGAAATAAAGAAGTAGAACACCAGACAACAGAAAAACAACAGACATGAGTGGCTTACTGTTACGGTAGTTTAATTGGCATTGTCTGCTAGAGGTTAGCAGCATGCGATTTTAGGGGTTACAACGTTTAATGTAATGTAAAAGTATTATTAGCCTAGTGAACGCTGAAACGTCACAGCGTTCACTAGGCTAATAATACTTTTACATTACATTAAACGTTGTAACCCCTAAAATCGCATGCTGCTAACCTCTAGCAGACAATGCCAATTAAACTACCGTAACAATTCGCCACCAATTCTGCTGCGGTCGAAAGTTTAGCCCAACGGATTGTTGAAAGCTTGATAGTCAATCGTGGTGACTTGTTTTACAGTTCATCATTTTTTTGCATCGTGCCTTCGATGTTAGTTACGCGAATGTGGGTTTAAATACTTTGAAACCATGATAGTAATAATTGAATCTCCCAAATGTTCATAGACGGGATAAGTCATGTCTAGAGTCCAAACAAACAATTTATTATACATTCTGTAGACATCGTACGTTGATCATGAATTACATCACAAATATAATTTAGAATCCTATGATGAGTTAGCTATCTTGCATATCAGTCCTTTGTCTCGTACATCTGAATTACTGTAGGCAGAACGACATAACTATATGCACGCGTGGTTGGTAAATTCAACGACCGACAGTGAGATTATGCGTCTGGCACTAGTATAACTAAAACGGACTGTTAATTCATCTCGACAAGGTTTAGTCAATTACTAACCTGTAACTTCATCTTTCTTCATCATAACAGTGGACTGACCCATGTCCATAACAAAATACAATATAACTGTGTGGCATTCCATGCCCGACACTATAAGAATATAAAGACACGTCTTCTCCGTTTGACGGTCATTCAAGAAAGGGTCCCGTCTCTTGGTCACGGTGCGTGACTACCAACGCTGAAACGTCACAGCATTCACTAGGCTAATAATACTTTTACATTACATTAAACGTTGTAACCCCTAAAATCGCATGCTGCTAACCTCTAGCAGACAATGCCAATTAAACTACCGTAACACTTACCCAGGATTTGAACACTGGACCTTCCGTGCGACAACCCCGCCTAGCCATGTGTCGTGTGAAATTCTAATCCACATATATAAATTAAAAAGTAAATGTAAAGCCTAACAAATAACTTCAATAAAAGGAAAGAAGAATGGTAAAGAACAGTGCTGTCACAATGACTGTACTCGAAATCCCCCTTGTTTTCTACTTCGTCTGCAAATTGTAACGTTTCACGTTGATAGTAAAAGCCTACTGCAGCATACACGCTTTCTACGATAAAACGCGTACTGCATTTCTAAGAAAAACCTTGAGATACGCAAGCTGACCTATATTTAATATTCCATTCATGTCATTGTATACACTAAGTTGCCATAAACGAAAGACAGATGGAATTAGGATAGAGAGAAGGGAGGGCTGAAAGCCGGAATGCATGCCCCACTAACACGCGTCTCGCTATACAATTACTACCATCACGCGTGTAAGGCCACAAGCACTAGCTTTTTTCTAATCGATAGTGATAAAAAACACTACCCATACGAGAGTTAGGTTTAAAAAAACTTACAAAACGCTTATTAGGAAACATGACATTCTACTGTTTTATGTCTGAAATCCTGACATTAGTATGACAGTACAGCAGACACCATAAAGTTTGGAAGTGAGGAGGTGGCAACAGCACGACTATCCTAGAAGAAAATGCATATTTTGAACGCAGCCACTTAGCTCCTTTAAATTTGTATATTTGGGTTCCTTAGGACTTGCTGACAAAGAATATGTTAAACGTTACGCAAACAGTCTAAGAATTAACAAATTATAGCCAAAAGAAATAGTGAGGGTGTCAGACAACCCCAAAATCAGAATCGCTCAGTGGCAGATTTTGACACCACCATTGTACGGGAAATAGGCCAACATGTTACCTCCTATTTGATTGGCGGAAAGTAAATGTAAGGCTAAACACGATTAGTCGGACTATAAATACTACTTCTTTGTTGTTAGGGGAAACAGTAGTATTAATGCCATTTTTTGCATACGATGTTATATTGGGTTAGACCCAACAAATATATACTTTATATCTGTGCATCTTGTCCAGTTCCCATAAACGGATGAAATCCTTTGATCTTTGTCGGCATACTAATTATTGTGTATCGAGAAAAGAAATTTTACCACTTCATGCACAGATTCTGTGAATTGATTAGGCATAGGCGTGTCTACTATTACAATAATGTGGCCATCACGTTTGCAATTGAATACGTGTTGAAGATGATTTCTTAAATGATCTGCATGCGAGATACTCGTGACATTGTTTGTCATTGACATTTAATGCGCTACCATACTGGACCTTCCTTGATCTAATTATTTCAATGGGTATCATCTCTTTGCGGTTCATAAATACCATAATGGAACGTTGCTCCTCTAATGTGCTTGTAAATAACGGTAAGGTCATCTTTAAAGAAATTAAACTTCATCCGCATCATAATCAGATGTCTCTGAGAAATTGGAAATCAATCTCGGCTGAATGAAGGACAAACCATCATTCTTCCAATATTCCTCTTCCTCTTGTAACACATGGTTCTCACTTTTCTTCCAATAATCCCTGGCTATATTGGAGATGGCGGCTTTTATAAGTATTTCAACATCTTTTAATTTGAACGTTCTATTTTCTGTTGTTACCTGTTCCTTAATTTTAGCCCATACTAATTCTATTGGGTTTAAGTGAGAATGGTAAGGAGGTAATCTTAAACATCTGTGACCATGTTCATGGATTGCCTTGTCTATGTGAAATATCTTTGTATGCTGTGTCTTTTTTTACAATTCCAAGTAATTCAGGTTCATGGACATTTCGTTGAATGGAATGTTGTTTATGGTCATCCAAATCTTTATTACATCTTTAATACCTGGTGAATTAGAAACTTTATCTTCTGGTGCCACAACGTTGTGATATGAGGCATTGTCCATTATCAAACACCACGGTCTATCCAATGAAGGAAGTACATGATTCACAATCCAATCTTGAAATATCTTGCCATTCATCTCTGCATGGTAGTCCCTATTATCTGTGGATTTTGAAACAAATATGAGTTCAGTATTATTTAGAAGCCCATGATGGCTGCTTCCTGGATGTGCAATTATTAGGCGCTGTCCTTTGCTGCTTGGTAATAGTCTCTTAGTTGTTCCATCAGATGATTGCCATTCTCGTTCATTACTGTGGTGCGCATTGATCCAAGTTTCATCTAAATACACAAAATCATAACAATCTCTTCTCATTTCTCTGACCTCGCGTTAATATTTGCTTCTCATTGCAACTATATGAGGCTTCTCACAAATAAGGTTTCTACTACCAACATATTTTCTAAAAGTGAATCCCAAACTCCTAATAGTCCTCCATAGCGTAGATTTGGAAATATCAATGTCATTATTCTTTCTTAACCAAATTTTCAATTTCCTTAAAGTCATTGCCTCATTATTGTGAAACATATTGCAAATTTCTCTGCGGATCAATTCTCTGTCAAAATTATCCACCACTCTTGGCCTAATTTTCGTGTGTAAAACACTGGAATTAGACATTTCAGATGTCGCTATCCAGCGGTGCAATGATCGTTTGCTTATCCCCAAGGCGTGAATAGTCCTCTTTTGTGGGTTTGAAATAGAATGATATAGTTTTCCTCGAGTAGCTTCATTGCAGAAATACTTAAAAATCCTATTTGTGATTTGCTGTAATGTCATAAAATGTACTCGCAGACTCATTTTTCCTTCTTAACCACACAATATTTTTTGTAGACACACCTCTGATTGACAATGTGTGCGTTGCACCGGATATAAACTGTTTTATGTTCAAGAAGTGCGATTTCACGCAATTTCACTCAAAAATCATGCCAATTGCCTGATAAACCAAAAATGTGCAAATGAGGTCGTATAATTTACTGTAGACATTTCAATATGTGTGCGTGTGATGTGTGTTGGCAAGTAGGATTTTATATTATATCGCAAAGAAACGAAAATTGAAACCAATGGCCGCATTTTAATGAAAAATTTAATTCATAGGGTCTATACCATTTCAAATTCACACACAAAATTTCACTTATATGCGTTATATATTCGCTGAGATATAGCATTTTGAAGTTGGGCAAAGCTAGTGAAACGTGCTATAGAACATACGCAGGATGCATAGTAACACCAGGCGGCGAAACAAGCAAAGACTTCAAAAATAGAATGAATAAAGCGAAAACAGCCTCTGCAAGTCTAAACAACATCTGGGAGTCTTCTAAGTACAGCACAAACACTAAATTAAGATTATATGTGAGCTGAGTACTTTCTGTGCTTCTCTATGGTGCAGAATGTTGGAGAGTAAGAGAAAAAGAATGTCGAAATAGTCCATAGCTGGCAGACGGAGTTGGGTTGGCCATATCCTCAGAAGAGACATAATGCTATCACAAGAACAGCTATGCTATGGACCCCTGAACCAAGACGAAATAGGGGCCGACGAAAAACCACTTGGCGAAGGACTGTGGAGGTCAAGATGCACAGAATGGATCAGGGCTGGGGAACTTCACGAAGGATGTTCACCAACCCAGCTAAGGGGAAGCAGTTTAAAGCTGCCAGCGTTGCCACTCTATGTGGATTCAACTAGATCTAGGTTTTTGTATCCCGTTGACTCCCGTTTATGTGCCATTTTCCTTCATTAGTTGAAGAACGCCATCTAGATCAACTTCTGGTTTTCGATTTTAAAAAACCGCATAAAGTAGCCCAAGTCGCCCAAAAGTAGCCCAAAATTCAAAATCTAAGTGTATGTATGTGTTTTTTAAAGTGCCATCTTAGTTGTTTTTTTTTTTTTTTTTTTTAACCAAATTCAGGGTAGCAATACTGGTTGCTGCCCTACACGACGCCACCAGGCGTGACGCCCGACGCACTGTCAATTGTTGCATTCTCTTGCAAAACGCCCCAAATCCCATAGTCCACGGGGTTAAGATCTGAACTATTTGGTGGCCAACAATTTGGTTCGATGAATTCAGGTCTCTCCTGAGTGAGCAGCGCAACTGTATCCCCAGCACGATGAGCAGGTGCGCGTCTTGCTGAAAGATGAAGAATTCTGACATTTCCCTCATGTCAGGAAGAAGGCACTTCATCAACAGTTCGTTCCGGTAGTAATCGCCATCTATCTTGATACCAGGTTGAACAAAATGAATTCCAGTGCGGCCCAGTGATGAGACACCAGCAGAAACCATTACTGATTTGCTGAACGTTGATTTTGCTCGCAACAACCGATCAGCAGATATGTTTCTTTTTCTGGCGACAACCGTTGCATACACCGGATGGTTCTGACTATAGGTAGGCCGAGCAACAGTAAAACGTTTTTCATCAGTATATGAAACTCACTTTATGATCTGGGAAGCGACGCAAAAGATGTTGGCACCGGGAAAGCAGTGACTCTTTGTTGCGTTCAGTCAACTCTGTCGCCCGATGTTTCTTCAAACATTTTAACTTAAGTTCCTTTTTGATGATTCTGCACACGGATCTTTGAGAAGCGCCTATCTGACGGCTACAGCAAAAATTAGAGCTCGAAAATATCTTGAATGAAGAGCAAGTAAATGTATGTTGCTTGCAAGAAACCCACCTCAACAAAGACATAGCCTTCAAAATCAGAGGCTACCAGTGCTACCGATCTGACCGAATAGACAGGCGAAAAGGTGGAATACTGACACTCGTGAGGAATAACATCAGTGCATGTCAGCTTGAAACATATATGGAGGGGGCGGAATACCAGATGCTTCATCTCAGGACAGAAAGTTCAGAATTCCACCTGCTCAACTACTACTGTCCGAGCGACCGCCCACTGGCACTAGATACAATCCCAGCAAAAGAAAGACTGATTGTATGCGGAGACTTCAACAGCCACTCACAGAGCTGGGGCTATGATCACATGGACAGGAGAGGTGAGGAGCTTGAAAACTGGCAGGATGACAATGGGCTTATCCTGATTAACCAGCCAATCGACCCACCAACCTTCTACTCGAGATCATGGCACACCACCTCTACACCAGACCTGGCATTCCACTCACCCAGCTTGGAGTGGAACACCACACGCGTTGTAGGGAAACAACTTGGAGGCAGCGACCACCGGCCAGTCTTCCTAATTGTGGAAAATGAACTTGTCAAGGAGAGCAGCACTCTCTCTAGGTGGAACTACAAGAAGGCAGACTGGACAATGTACCAGCACCGTACTAGTATACTGGCTAGAGATCTGACTGTAGACAAAGACATCAATAAGCTAGTTGATGAATTCAGCAGATGCATATTACAGGCTGCTCGTGAAACAATACCTAGAGGGGCTCGTAAGCACTAAAAACCATATTGGAATAGTGAACTAGAGCAGCTGCACAATGACGTGGAAACATCTCGAAAGCAGGCAGAGACCAGTCCATGCCAAGAACACCACAATAACTACCAGCAAGCTAAGGCCAAATTTCAAAGGGCCAAGTTGCAGGCCAGGCGAAGAAGCTGGAAGGAGAAAACAGAGTCCTTGAACTTTGAAAGAGATACGAGGAAACTGTGGAAGCTGGTAAAGCAACTTAACGATGAAGGTACAGAGAGAAACTCAAGGATTGCTCTGTACAAAGATGGAAACATCCTCATGGGAAAACAGGCAGCTGATCACTTTGCAGACTCCTTTGCTAAAGACAACAACATCGAAGTTAGCCCAGAGAAGCAACAGGAGACTCGTGAGAAACAACACGCAGGACGAGATGGAACCATACCTGAAGTTATGGAGGCACCAATCACATTCAGAGAACTGGAGCTTGCAATATCCAAATTGAAAATGAGAAAGTCGCCAGGAGTTGATGGAGTGTCCAATGAAATGATTAAGAACTTGGGAACCGCAGCAAAAACAAAGCTGCTGCAGATCTTCAATATCTCTGTTGGAACTCAGGCAGAGTTCCACAGACCTGGAGGGAAGCAATCATGATACCACTCCTAAAACCAGGAAAAGACAGTTCCACTGCCTCCAGCTACAGACCAATCAGCCTTACAAGCTGCCTCTGCAAAACAATGGAACGTATCATCAACCTCAGGCTACAGTGGTACCTTGAAAGTGAAAACCTTCTTGTACCACAGCAGGCGGGCTTTAGGCAGTGTTATTCCACCGAAGATCAGGCAACTTACCTTTCCCAAGAGATTGAGGATGCGTTCCAAGATAAGAAACTGGTACTAGCAGCATGGATAGATCTAAGAAAAGCATTTGACAAGGTTTGGAAAGAAGGGCTTCTGAAGAAACTGAGAAATTGTAGAGTGAATGGTAAGATGTACAAATGGGTGAAAGCATACTTGCATAACAGAAGAGCCCGAGTACAACTAGATGGCCTCAAGAGTAAGAAAATTCTACTGCGTCATGGCGTCCCTCAGGGAGGGGTTCTGTCCCCCACACTTTTCCTAGTCTACATCAATGACCTGGTTGCTGAACTACCACATGGAATGAAAGTGGCAATGTACGCTGATGACCTGGTAATATGGTGCACAGATGAGCATGCAACAGTGGCCACCAAACTGCTACAAAGAGCTATAGATGCCTTAACCTCATGGGCAAATAGATGGTGTGTCAGCATCAACACAGACAAGTGCAGCACTACGCTCTTCACCCTCTCTCCCAAACAAAAAGCTGGTGTCATCAAGATAAACAAAGAGCTCCTGAGAGAAGATAAACAACCCACCTATCTCGGAGTTACATTCGATGATAGGCTGACATGGAAGCAGCACATCAACAAGGCAGCAACAAAGGCCAGGAGGAAGCTAGCCATCCTGAGAAAACTAAGTGGAACCACATGGGGAGCCAGCGGGAAAATACTTAGTAAAGTTTACCAGCAGGGCATACGACCACACCTGGAATATGGGTCAGCTGCGTGGTGTCCAGCATCAAACACCACATTACAAGAGCTAGATAAGGTGCAAAACCAGGCGCTTAGGGTCATCACGGGGGCAATGAAATCAACGCCTATAGTGGAGATGGAGAAAATGGGGAGGATACAAGCACTGAGAGAACGCAGAGACACGAAAGTGCTAACACAGGCAGAAAAGTTCCTCTGTATGCCGAGCCATCCAATGAAGGACAGATTCCAAAACCTAGCAATGGGGCGACTGAAAAGAAGCAGCTTTATCCACCAGGCCAAACGATTTCGTAGACAAACCTCAGACCTGCCTGAAGTTAACAGCCCTCTAAAGTCTGTGCCAGAACAAACCCCTTGGAGAGAGGAGCATGGACTACCAGTACACATCCACACAAAAGTGAAAGGAATATTCGACAGGGATGAACAGAACAGCGTGCAACGTAGGACAGTCACTCTCAGTTTCCTGGATGATAAATACCCACAGGACCTCTGGGTCCGAGTATACACGGATGGGTCAGCACAGAATGCAGTAAAGAATGGAGGAGCAGGAGTGTACATAGAATACCCAAACAACACTAGGGATACGGTCAGAGTACCAACGGGGAAATTCTGTAACAACTATGATGCAGAAGTCCAGGCAATCAAGGTGGCAACTGAGAAACTACAGAACACCAATCTCGGTCCACAGCCTGTAGTATTCCTGACAGATGCAAGATCAGCACTCCAAGCACTTCAGTCCAGAAAATTGCCAGTTATACAGGCCCTACTTTCTGAACTGTGCAACCAGCGCAGGGTCGCCATGCAGTGGATACCGTCTCATTGTGGAATACCAGGAAACGAGAGAGCAGACGGACTGGCTAAAGAAGGTGCTGCAGACGAACAACCGGATGTACCAGTTACGTACCATCAGAAGAAAAAGATGATCAAATCTATCAGAAAGCCACCAACATCAACGCAGGATGACTACCAAGCTATGAACAGATCAGAACAAATAGTCATTCTGCGCCTCAGAACTGGACACAACCGCGAGAAAATGTTTACCTACATTATGCTATTTCAGTTTGTGCTCAAAATGTCCGCCGCCAGCTGCAACACGTGCGCGAAGTCGGGTGCGCCACTTTCTCACTGACGCGTCAATTGTGCGATGTTCTAGCTCATCCCATGCCTGCTTTATCCGCTCTCTTAGCTCATCCACGTTGCCAATTTTCTTTCGGTAGACATTCTCATGCAGACCGCCCCAAATCCCATAGTCCACGGGGTTAAGATCTGGACTATTTGGTGGCCAAAAATTCGGTTCGATGAATTCAGGTTTCTCCTGAGTGAGCAGCGCAACTGTATCCCTAGCACGATGAGCAAGCGCGCCGTCTTGCTGGAAGATGAAGAATTCTGACATTTCCCTCATGTCAGGAAGAAGGCACTTCATCAACAGTTCGTTCCGGTAGTAATCGCCATCTATCTTGATACCAGGTTGAACAAAATGAATTCCAGTGCGGCCCAGTGATGAGACACCAGCAGAAACCATTACTGATTTGCTGAACGTTGATTTTGCTCGCAACAACCGATCAGCAGATATGTTTCTTTTTCTGGCGACAACCGTTGCATACACCGGATGGTTCTGACTATAGGTAGGCCGAGCAACAGTAAAACGTTTTTCATCAGTATATGAAACTCACTTTATGATCTGGGAAGCGACGCAAAAGATGTTGGCACCGGGAAAGCAGTGACTCTTTGTTGCGTTCAGTCAACTCTGTCGCCCGATGTTTCTTCAAACATTTTAACTTAAGTTCCTTTTTGATGATTCTGCACACGGATCTTTGAGAAGCGCCTATCTGACGAGCAGTTTGACGTTGGGAAAGATGTGTTTGCGGACGTCCTTCTCGACTTTGCACAAGCTCGTTAACAGCATTGATGTTGTCATCGGTGAGCGCAGTGCACGTTCGGCCAGTGCCTTTACGACGTTCAACAGTGCCAGTTTGGTCTATCTCTTGCAAAAGATATGTCAGTCCGCCTAAAGTTCATCCTTTGTTTGGAAACTCCTTAAGAAGTCGTTTCGCACCATAATTTTTGTTTTGGCGAAGAAATTTGATTGCCCTTTTTTCTTCTTCAGAGAACGCCATTTTGCAGCAGAGGAATTACAGTTGTATGCAGAGCCACTTGCAAGGCGTAAACTTCGTTGCGTGAAATTTGAAATTCGAAAAAGGATATTGTTATCATAATTGTCACAAAATTTCATAATAATCTGAACATTTTTGGCCGAGTTTAAAAAAATATTTAAAGGTCATGGATTTCTTTGCCTCACGGTGTGTGTGTGTTTATATATATATATATATAGTCATGCGCCACATAACGTCCGTTCGGACAACGTCCGACCGCATGTGACGAAATGTTTTGAGGAGATAGGACAGCTTGAATGGAATGAATAAATAAATAATCTCAAGAGGAAACTCTTCCAGATTGCAAGTTGAATGCACAGTCTCTCCTCGGGAATTAGTCCACTCAAAAAAACTTTCCAAGAGAATTCTGGTGAAACTAAACAGGATATTCTCTAGGCGATAAATTCTATATCCGATATCCTACAAAGGACTATGTATAGTACATATAGATGGATAAGAGATTTGGTGCCCAGCCACATTAAAAATATCCTGACCCAATAGTGTTTATTAATTTTGGCTCTGCCCCCAGGGTGTAGATTTATGTTATTAAAACTATACAACCCAATTAAATATTACAAAGAAAATAACAACAGACTCGGTTATGTAAAGTTTACAAAAATGAAAATAGAATCTCACAATATATTAAAATATACAACTATATGTTCCCTAATCTATGAATGGTTCTGAACCATGTCAGAATTAATTTTTAATCATAGGACAATAGGAATATTCTGTAGTGGTTCTGCTGGCATGTACAGATACTCATCTCAGATGCTGAATTTATGTAGTCAATATGTCAAAGCACTCCAGGTCCAGCAAGGTCTTTTTAGGGTTTCGGAGGATGGCAAGCTGCTTTCTCCGTCTTGACTCAGGGCGCATCACCAGCTGGGATGGATTAAGTCTGCACTAGAGAACACTGCTTATGGTTTAGTCTTCTGGTATGACAACCTGGTTGGTAGGACTGGATTGACAAACAATCGAAGCTCCATTAGTAATCATGCCAGAGAAGTCATTTCCCATATCTGCTGGACGCTAATCGTCCATCAGAAATCTAACAAACATTCATAGCTAACATCAATAACAAAGTACTATTTATTATCTATAAAGTACTATAGCATAACTGATGTTATAAGCAAACAGGTGGATCTAAACCTATATCTGGCTTCCAGCTTGTTTACCGCAGTGATTTTCAACATATGGGCCATTAGCTTCACCCACTGTGAAGTTTGGGGCAGTGGTCATCAAAAGTTTGAGAACCACTGGTCTACCTTGTGCCCATAGAGCAATAAAATCAATTTGGGGTCACTGTCAACAATAGTTTGAGAACCACTGGGTAATAGTTTTCTATTTTGCTGTAACATGTTGGGGTGTCATTGCTGCTAAGGTTTGAGAACCACTGAATTACAAGTCAGTCAACATATTCATTTATAAAATTGGCTAGTGCTGTTGCCCATTCATTACATACTTCTGTGTTTATGTGATAGGCATTCATATACCTTGATAATACCATCATAACATAGGAACATGCACATTAACACATTAAAATATAATAAGGATATTTGCAGAAATCATTTCAGGATTAAAATATGACAAGGATAATCATGGCTGAAATCATACAGTAGAATTAGTAGAAATCATTCAGTATAAAACAGGACAAGGGTAGTTCATACATGAAACTTTCAGTAGTCATAATGTTGTTGTCTCCTGTACAAAATCAAGGATATTAATTTCTGTCACAGTGAAAAACAAAAGATACTGACATGATATGTTGTAGATAAACATATGATTAATTCATGTTATTCATATAACAATATAGATCACTTACTCGCTGCGCTCACAACCACTGCTGTTTAAAATGACTGGTATTTCTTAACCAGACTATCTTGTCCAGGCCGGTCGCTGCCTAGCGAGAGAATGGGCTTACCAGACTATGCCTTGAAAATCGCGCCTAATTTCTCCAGGTTTCAGTTTGGTTGCTGAGGTCAAAGGTCAAAAGACTAATCCGCGCTCCCTATCCATTGGCTAAACTGTAATTATTCAGGGCGCGGTGTAAAAGTTCACAGTGGTAAAAGGTCACAGTGGTTTTGCCAGTCAAACGTAGAACAAAGGAATTTATTTCCCGCAGCAAATGGGAGATCTCCTGATGTGTATTGATGAGAGGTCGATATTCCAGAGAATTTAGAGAAAAGGAATGTTTTGGTATGAGAACAGATTGACAGAGAGAAAAGAAGGCGAATACACTTCGTGACATTGGCCCCCTTTTAAAAGTTATGCCTACGGCTAACTTAAGTTGAGCCGACTATTCTCTTCTGTCTGCTAATACCTTCCTGTCTCATATCTCTTGTTAATTCAATCCCATTGTTTCCTCTTTTTCCTCTGTCGAACGGAATGCCTGTAATCAACACATGTCTATCCGTTTCTTCATTGTCAAGGAGTTGAGGGATGTTAAGCAATCCTGCTCGTATGATCTTCCCTCTCTTATGTTCCTCCTTGTGGACCCTACATTGTAGCTTGCCTCCTGGCAAAGAGCTTGCATTAAAGCCTACACTCTGCTTGCAATACGGTCTATAGCAAATCGTTTTGCATGATGAGGTTGCCAACCTCATACACAACCTTATTTTAGTCATATTACTTGACCTGCCTAAGGACACATACCTATCTCCCCAGGTATGAGAGCGTGTATGTTCTTCTTTCGCTGTTTCTCCAGTGACAGAGAAAGATATGTCTGTCAGTTGTTCCTGCTCACCAGGTACCAAGGAAATTTGAACCCGCTTCACTTTCTGATCCCAGATAGTGGGTGAGGTTATCGGAACTGACTGAAGACTAAGTGCTTGAGGCTCATGTTCCTCTTCAGCTGCTTCTCTCATGATAAAGGAAGATATTTCTGAAACATGTTTCATCCCACCAGGTACCAAGAAACTCTGGCCCGGCTTCACTTTCTGGACGCAGTTAGTGGGTGAGACTATCAAAACTTGTTCAGAATTAAGTGCACTGGGGTGGTCAATCCCTTTGCACTCTTCCAACTTTTCAGTGAAAATATTGGAAGATGAGTTAGGCATTGGAGTCTCCATAGCCTGTTCAGTCACGCCATCTCTGGATCGTGCTGAGTCTCCTAAGATGATATATTTCCCTCCTTGAGGTATGGGGTAAATTCGTTCATCCAATATTGCGGCCTTTACTTTGCCGTTTACAAAGTTCGACCTAACTTCTACATAAGCTAAAGGCAAAATCATCCTTCTGTTGTTTATCATGGGTGCGGTTACCTCAACATCCTCTTCGGTGACTTGATCAAGGTCGATGACAGAGGCTGAGACAAGGGCATCACACCTAAGACCTTGATAATACAAACAGGTGATTTCTTCTCCATTTACTGTGGCAGTCTCCACATTTTGAGAATCCCTGTATCCACTCCGGGCCTTCGTCAAGTTCCCATCCATGGTAGGGACCTTAGCTTTGTATGAAGTCTGTGGGATTGGGTCTCGGCGCCTACAGTCTAACTGATGTAGGGTGGCCGACAGGTGATGCTCAAGAACATCCCTTCCCTTCCCATAGGGTTGCGTAATCCTCTTCTGTTGAGTGATCCTATTTGGTTGAGCGATCCTATTTACTTGAGCGATCCTATTTACCAGGTTGTTTGTGCGGCTGTTTTTGGTATGCCTGTTGTGAGTTTTTGCTGAGGATGAGGAAGGTCTCTTCAGATTATTTGCACAGCTGTGCTTAATCTTGTTTTCAGGGCAGTCTAGAGGTCTCTGTTTAGATATCCTAGCCTCTGCTCTGTCTGAGCCTGAATTCTGAGACATAGACTTGGCTTCATGTGGTGCAGTTATATTTACCGCTGAAGATGGTGATGCAACTGGCAAAGGAGTGGCATGATAAGTATTCCTAGATTCAAGTTTATCCCTGGATTCCATTTTTGTAGGTTGAAACTGAGTTTCCATTTCTTGCAGTTCTTCCTTACACTGGAGGGATGTTTCTTGTCTTTGTCTCTCATGTTCCACATTCTCTTCCTTGCATTTTGCTCTCCATTCGTTCTGTTGCCCCATTATGCTCATGAAACATTCTACCTGTTCCGAGACATAATTTTCCAGCAAACTTCCCGAGAAGCCAGATAATTTTCCAATCTTATATGATTGCGCTGTCCATTTCTTCAGTCCTTCTATCTCATCCATTTTAACAGCAGTGGTTTTGCTGAGCAAGTATGAGATCTCTAACTCACTATCAAATAAATACAGGCTTAATACTTTCTATAGCCGTAACTAAACTAAAGTATTTTAACAACCTATGTTATTTAAAACCAGCATGCATAAAATATAACTTAAATATTAGTTAACAACATGTAACTAATAACCAGCAGTACCACCAAGAATAGTTTTCATAACATAACTTAAAATCTGTTTTTCTTGTAAATATTTATGTGTAATTTAGTCTAGGGTAATTTATATGTCCCCTCTTTAATCTAATCCTAGCCTGGACACCAATAAGTGACAAGTACCTACAGCAGTAGTGGTCTAGGAAAGATAAGAGTTTTCATATCTCAGACAAGTGTCTAAATATGAAAAAAGTAGATCCCGGACACAAGCGTCCCAGTGTGACGAAATGTTTTGAGGAGATAGGACAGCTTGAATGGAATGAATAAATAAATAATCTCAAGAGGAAACTCTTCCAGATTGCAAGTTGAATGCACAGTCTCTCCTCGGGAATTAGTCCACTCAAAAAAACTTTCCAAGAGAATTCTGGTGAAACTAAACAGGATATTCTCTAGGCGATAAATTCTATATCCGATATCCTACAAAGGACTATGTATAGTACATATAGATGGATAAGAGATTTGGTGCCCAGCCACATTAAAAATATCCTGACCCAATAGTGTTTATTAATTTTGGCTCTGCCCCCAGGGTGTAGATTTATGTTATTAAAACTATACAACCCAATTAAATATTACAAAGAAAATAACAACAGACTCGGTTATGTAAAGTTTACAAAAATGAAAATAGAATCTCACAATATATTAAAATATACAACTATATGTTCCCTAATCTATGAATGGTTCTGAACCATGTCAGAATTAATTTTTAATCATAGGACAATAGGAATATTCTGTAGTGGTTCTGCTGGCATGTACAGATACTCATCTCAGATGCTGAATTTATGTAGTCAATATGTCAAAGCACTCCAGGTCCAGCAAGGTCTTTTTAGGGTTTCGGAGGATGGCAAGCTGCTTTCTCCGTCTTGACTCAGGGCGCATCACCAGCTGGGATGGATTAAGTCTGCCCTTGAGAACACTGCTTATGGTTTAGTCTTCTGGTATGACAACCTGGTTGGTAGGACTGGATTGACAAACAATCGAAGCTCCATTAGTAATCATGCCAGAGAAGTCATTTCCCATATCTGCTGGACGCTAATCGTCCATCAGAAATCTAACAAACATTCATAGCTAACATCAATAACAAAGTACTATTTATTATCTATAAAGTACTATAGCATAACTGATGTTATAAGCAAACAGGTGGATCTAAACCTATATCTGGCTTCCAGCTTGTTTACCGCAGTGATTTTCAACATATGGGCCATTAGCTTCACCCACTGTGAAGTTTGGGGCAGTGGTCATCAAAAGTTTGAGAACCACTGGTCTACCTTGTGCCCATAGAGCAATAAAATCAATTTGGGGTCACTGTCAACAATAGTTTGAGAACCACTGGGTAATAGTTTTCTATTTTGCTGTAACATGTTGGGGTGTCATTGCTGCTAAGGTTTGAGAACCACTGAATTACAAGTCAGTCAACATATTCATTTATAAAATTGGCTAGTGCTGTTGCCCATTCATTACATACTTCTGTGTTTATGTGATAGGCATTCATATACCTTGATAATACCATCATAACATAGGAACATGCACATTAACACATTAAAATATAATAAGGATATTTGCAGAAATTATTTCAGGATTAAAATATGACAAGGATAATCATGGCTGAAATCATACAGTAGAATTAGTAGAAATCATTCAGTATAAAACAGGACAAGGGTAGTTCATACATGAAACTTTCAGTAGTCATAATGTTGTTGTCTCCTGTACAAAATCAAGGATATTAATTTCTGTCACAGTGAAAAACAAAAGATACTGACATGATATGTTGTAGATAAACATATGATTAATTCATGTTATTCATATAACAATATAGATCACTTACTCGCTGCGCTCACAACCACTGCTGTTTAAAATGACCGGTCCCCTCTGTATTTCTTGACCAGACTATCTTGTCCAGGCCGGTCGCTGCCTAGCGAGAGAATGGGCTTACCAGACTATGCCTTGAAAATCGCGCCTAATTTCTCCAGGTTTCAGTTTGGTTGCTGAGGTCAAAGGTCAAAAGACTAATCCGCGCTCCCTATCCATTGGCTAAACTGTAATTATTCAGGGCGCGGTGTAAAAGTTCACAGTGGTAAAAGGTCACAGTGGTTTTGCCAGTCAAACGTAGAACAAAGGAATTTATTTCCCGCAGCAAATGGGAGATCTCCTGATGTGTATTGATGAGAGGTCGATATTCCAGAGAATTTAGAGAAAAGGAATGTTTTGGTATGAGAACAGATTGACAGAGAGAAAAGAAGGCGAATACACTTCGTGACACCGCATAAGTCCTATAAGGTTATAATAGAGTTCAGAAATCCCGATCGGAGAACAGGACGAAGCGGACGTAACCGGACATAGCGAAAGCAACAGCTTCCCGCACGCAACACGTGCATCTCATGTCTCTTGTATACACTACAAAGCGATTGCGATGCCAGACGTATGTTACTGGCCTATGTATGTACTGTACTGTTCTTACTATCGTTATTTTAATGTGAACTTTCGAAAATACATTACCGTGAAGTGCATCATGGCTCACAAACGCAGCAAAACCAGTTCTAGTGACAGCAGCAGCAAGAGACACAGGAAAAGTATCGATTTGGAAGTGAAACAAAAGGTAATTAAACATCACGAAGGTGGAAAATCAGTGAAGGCTATAGCTCGTGATTAGGGCATGTCGCACTCGACAGTCACGACGATCCTTAAGAACAAAGAAAAAATTCTCCAAGCTGTTAAAGGATCGGCTCCACTGAAAGCTACAAAGCTTACGAAAATGCGAGAGGGACATATATCAGATGTGGAAAAATTGCTAATGACCTGGATTGAGGACCAAACACAGAAGCGAATCCCTCTCAGCACGTTGACGATCAATGCTAAGGCACGAAGCTTGTTCGAAATGCTTAAAGAAACAGCAGGACCAGACTACAATATCGAGTTTAGTGCTACTTCTGGGTGGTTCAAGCGCTTCAAACAACTTTTTTCGCTGAATAATGTGAAAGTGAGTGGTGAGTCTGCCAGTGCTGATGCTAAGGCAGCAGCAGATTTTGTCGAAACCCTAGATAAACTAATTGTAGAGGGAGGTTATTTGCCCCAGCATATTTTAATATGGACGAAACCTCCTTATTCTGGAGACGAATGCCTGAAAGGACCTTTATCCACAAGGAGGCCAAGTCAATGCCAGGCTTTAAGGCTTTTAAAGACAGTACATTAGCTGAAATACAGTACTGTATATGTAAAAGTATATGAGGAGAACTGCCGTAAGACGGGGGTAAAACGGTTGAAAGGTTTCCCTCCTGTCTCTTGTTTGTCTGTCCCTGACGAAGGCCTTGTGGCCGCAACGTAGGTTTTTCTTGTCCTTTCTCCTTGTACGACGTATTACTATTTGTTTGTTTTTTGGGTTTTTTTTTCCATTCTACTGTATGTGTACAGTATCTTGGCTATTTAGTCAATACAGGTACACTACAGTGTCCCATATAACTATGCTAAGTATAAAGTATGGTGTTCGCACAACGTCCAAATCGCATAACGTCCTAATTCACAGAACGTATCGTGGACGTTAAGTGGCGCATGACTGTATATATATATATATATATGTATATATATATATATATATATATATATATATATATGTATATATATATATATATATATATATATATGTATATATATATATATATGTATGTATGTATATATATATATATATGTGTGTGCGTGTGTGTGTGCGTGTGTGTGTGTGTGTAATAAAACAATATCTGAATTTTTAGCTATATTTTGACATAAAACGTATACGTCATAACTATAATCTTAAGTCCAGTGATCCCTACAAGGCTGGTCGAAAATAGGGCACAGCGACTGTGTGTGTGTGTGTGTGTGTGTGTGATTTCTTGTGTATGTGTCTGCAGAAGGAATCAGATGAAAGTGCAGTGATACGTACAGAGCAAAAATGATATTCATTCATGTATATTTAGGCCTGGCCATCTCTGACCTGGGATGCCTGACAACTCTAATCTGGATAAACATCTGCTACACTCCAACTTTCAGAGCAGCTGATTTACCGTTTGATTCCATTGACGTCACCTACGCTTCAGTTGGAATGTTATATACGTCGTTTTCTACAATAACTTGCTGGATCACCGCCTTTATTACGCTGGAGAGATGCCTGTGTATTACTGCGCCATTTAAGGTTAGTGATGAAACTTTTAAAAATTGGAAAAAAATTGGTATATAGCAAAGATATTATTAGTGGTTGCAATGTACGGTTTTATTTCCCGCGAGTACTGTACAATATATATATATATATATATATATATATATATATATATGTATATATATATATATATATATATATATATATATATATATATATATAGATATATATATATATATATATATATATATATATATATATATATATATATATCACCCGTGTGTTACCGGGGCCCGAAAAGGGAGCAAAGAATAGTAACACTGTACCCTACCAGGCATGTCGTAAAAAGCGACTAAGGAGGGTTGGGCATGGGGCTGGTTAACCCATGAAACATTTTACCACAAAAATTTCAACAAACATGGACAAGTCAAATAAAGAATTTAAATCAACTCAGCCGCCCAAGACAGAAGAAGGTAACCGCATGAAGCAACCTAGAGAAAGCCGAAAGGAGTCTGGGTTGCCGACTAACCTTTTTTCGTCTAGGAAAATCTCCAGGATTGGCACCTGGAATGTTCGCACTCTGTGTGAACAAGGGAAAACTGCACAGGTAGCAGCAGAAATGCAAATTACAGGATTGATATCCTGGGTCTCTGCGAGACACGGTGGAAAGGCATAGAGAAGAGGAGATTTATTACAGGAGAAATGGTGTTGTCCTGGGGACATGAGGAGGAAAGAGCACACCACAGTGAAGGGGTGGCTCTAATGCTGTCCAAGAAAGCACAGAAGGCACTTATAGAATGGAAAGCAATGGGACCCCGAATTATAACAGCAAGGTTTAAATCAGCCAAAAGATGGTAAATATAAACATCAGTAAGTGATATGCACCAACAAACGATAAAGAAGAATCTGTGAAAGAAGACTTTTACACCAGACTACAACGTGTCTTGGACAATAAGAAAAGAAAGGACATCACAATTTTTATGGGAGACCTAAATGCGAAAATAGGAACAGACAACACTGGCTTTGAAGAAATCATGGGAAAGCATGGATTAGGTATGATGAACGAGAATGGACAACTATTAGCAAACTTTTGTGCTTCAAATCAACTAGCTATAGGAGGAAGCATATTTCCACTTAAAAAATACATAAAGCAACATGTTGTATCAGACCACCATCTTCTGTTGGCTAAAACAAAATTAAAACTCAAGAAATTTACAACAGCATATAGCTATAGACAACAGTATAATGTGGGATATCTAAGAAATCAGGAAATAAGAAAAAAATTTCAATCACAGTATCCAACAAATACCAAGTACTCCAACAGCTGGAAGATGAAACAGATACGGAAGACCACTGGCAACAAGTAAAAAATATATGGAACGAGACATGTGAAGAAGTACTGAGAAAAAGAGAACATCAGCACAAAGCATGGATAACAACAGAAACCATTAGTAAGATAGAAGACAGGAAAAACAAGAAAGCAGATTTAAACAGAAGCAAAACCAGAAGCTCGAAAGCCAAGGCTCATGAAGTGTACATAGAAGCAAACAAAAACGAAACATCAAGAGATGGCAAGGGAAGCAGAGGAAGCTGCAGCCAAAGAAAATATGAGGGACCTGTACAACAACACAAAGAAGCTAACAGGGAAATATAAGCAAGCAAATGGCCTCATTAAAGATAAGAATGGAAAATTGCTTAGTAATATACAAGAAAAAATGAAGAGATGGACAGAACCTTGTGAGGAACTTCTCAATAGACCATCTCCAACTAATCCCATAGACATCCAGCGAGCATGAGAGGAGATACAAATCAACTGTGGGCGACCAAGTAGAGAAGAAATAAAGAAAGCCATAAAGCTTCTGAAAGATGGAAAAGCAGCTGGTCCAGATTGCATTCAAGCAGAGGCCATCAAAACAGATATTGATACGTCTACAGAGCAGAATGGAAGGAAGGTTATCTGGTCAAGTTGCCTAAGAAGGGAAATTTACAAGAGTTCACAAATTATAGAGGAATAATGTTACTATCAGTGCCAGCAAAAGTATTAAACAGAATCATCCTGGAGAGATTAAAAGAGTCCATAGACAAGAAACTGAGAGATGAACAAGCAGGTTTTCGACAAAATAGATCCTGTACAGACCAGATAGCTACATTGAGAATAATAGTTGAACAAAGTCTGGAATGGAATTCACCGCTATACATCGGATTCGTGGACTACGAAAAGGCATTTGACAGTGTAGACAGAGAATCGCTTTGGAAATTGATGAGGCATTATGGAGTTCCCATGAAGATCATTAACTTAATAAAGAAGACCTATGAAGACATGACATGCAGAGTTCTTCATGAAGGACAACTTACAGAACCGTTTAGGATTAGAACGGGAGTGAGGCAGGGATGCCTCTTGTCTCCATTTCTTTTCTTACTAGCAATAGATTGGGTTATGAAAACATCGACATCACACAACAGAAATGGAATACAGTGGAATCTGACTAAACAGCTTGATGATCTGGATTTTGCAGATGACTTGGCTTTTCTGTCCCATAACCATAATCAGATGCAAGAGAAAATGAAAATTATCGATGAGAGGTCACAACGTGGGCATGAAAATACACAAGAAAAAGACAAAGATTATGATAATAAATGCAAGAAATTATAACAAGGTTGAACTTGAAGAAACACCACTAAAAGATGTAGAATCGTACACATATCTTGGAAGTAATATAGACAAAGTTGGAGGGACAGACAGTGATATCAAAATAAGAATACAAAAAGCAAGAGGAGCTTTCATTGCATTGGGAAACATATGGAGAACAAGAGAAATCAAGTCCAACACGAAAATAAGAATCTTCAACTCAAATGGGAAGTCAGTCCTATTGTATGGCTGTGAGACATGGAGAACTAAAAAAACAACAACCAAAAAGCTACAGACTTTTATAAACGGGTGCTTGCGTAGAATAGAAGGACTGAAATGGTATGACAAAGTCACAAATGTGGAATTGATGAGAAGAACCAGACAAGTGCCAGTGGAACAAGAGTTGAGAAGAAGACGCTGGCGATGGATAAGATACACATTGAGGAAACATGTTGATAGCATTACAAGGCAGTCCTTGTTCTGGAATCCACAGGAAAAGAGAGTCAGAGGTAGACCAAAAAACACATGGAGAAGAGAACTGGATACAGAGGTGAAAATGATGAGGAAAACATGGAAATAACGAGTGGATGGCACAGGACAGGAAAAGTTGGCATGTGTTGAAGACTTATGCTCCTTGGGGAGCTAAAGGATATTGATTGATATATATATATATATATATATATATATATATATATATATATATATATATATATATATATATATATATATATATATATATATATATATATATATATATCATCTCATCTCAACCCGTAACCCGTCATGGGTCGTAGGGGTGCCATGGTGGAAGCATCAGCAGACAGGGTCCTCCACTGCTCTCTATCCTCAGCAATGCGTACAAGTGTGGAAAAAACCGTGTCCTGCTCATTCCTTGATGTTATCAGCCCAGGATTTTCTTTGCCTTCCTCTTCTCCGTTTACCTTCGACTGTTCCTTGGAGGATCGTTTTCGAAAAGGAGTCATGACGAGTTACATGCCCAAACCAGGCAAGCTTTCGACGTTTCACTACTGACAAAAGTGGTTCTTGGTGGCCTGCATAGGTGTTTATTTTCTCCCTAACATAGACATTTGTTTTGTGCTCTTTATAGCAAATGCGCAAAATTCTTCTATAACATTTATACTCGAAAGCCTGAATCCTTCGCTCCATATCTGCAGTGAGTGTCCAGCTCTCACACCCATACAAGAGAATAGATAATACAAGTGATTTGTATAATTTGATCTTCACTGGAAAACTGATGTTACTTTTCCAGATCACATTCAGCCTTGTTATGGCAGCTGAGGCCCTGTCAAGTCTTGTCTTGATTTCTTTACTTGATCTTCCATCACTACATATAGTGGACCCCAGATAATTAAAGGTGTTAACTTCTTCTAACGTTTGCCCATTTAACGTAATGTTGGTCGGAACATGTTTCTTATGGCTATTCACCAATATCTTGCTTTTTTCAATATTAATTTCCATCTATATTAACTTCCTCCAGTCTAGAGGTAAGGTCTTGAAGTTCTGATTCTGTTCCAGCTATAAGATCGATATCATCAGCAAAACGTAGATTGCAAAGAGGTCGGCCTCCAATCGATATGGTTGTTTTATAATCGTAGAGAGCCTCCTGCATAATATGTTCTAGATATATATTAAAGAGCACTGGGGACAGGATACATCCCTGTCGAACTCCTACAGTTGTTTTGAAAAATTCTCCAATGTCATTGCTTGCAAAAACAGCACTGCTTGCGTCCTTGTATAGTGCTTTAATGATATCTATGATGTTGGTATCAAAATTGAATTTTCTCATTATTTGCCATAAGCCTTCATGCCAGACTCGATCAAAGGCTTTTGTGAAATCGATGAAGTTATGGTATACATCGTGTTGATGCTGGAGATGTTTTTCGATCAGTAATCTAATATTGAAGATTTGTTCTGAGTTACTTCTTTTTGGTCTAAAGCCAGCCTGTTCCTCGGATAAGATTTCTTCTGATTTCTGTTTTATTCTGTTCAAAAGTATCCTTAACATCACTTTACTTGGATGCCTAATAAGGTTTATGGTTCTGTAGTTCTTGCACATTTTTAGATTCCCTTTTCTAATATGTATATGTATATATATATATATATATATATATATATATATATATATATATATATATATATATATATATATATATATATATATATATATATATATATATATATATATATATATATATATATATATATATATATATATATATATATATATATATATATATATATATATATATATATATATATATATATATAATAACACATAAAACGGTATTGAATCAGTTTTACAAATTAACGGTACTGTAACGAGAGATTTTTTTAAGTTTATAAGTAAGTATTTTATAGTTGATAGTAGATGGATATCCAGGTGTATCAGATGATACCAGGATAGTATGCTAGTCAAGAGTTCTGGTCTTAAAAGTAATACCCCAGTCTTAGAAATAAGCACTGGTGTATGGATATCATAGAAATAATCAGACTGTAAAAATCCTGGCCCAGATGGTAAGATTTAGTACCAGGATTTAAGGTGTCTCCTCCCTGTGACTTTCTTATGATTAATTAATTTCTAGGGGATACAAAAAATGAACATTTACTTTAAACACAATTGTAAAAAGTGAATAAGTCCTCAGGTACAATTATAATACTTTAATATTTACATTAATCTTCTTTTTCATCTATTTGGAAATGAGCATTAAAATATACACAAAATATTCACACTATTAATGTTATTTCTTAACTAATGTGTTGGTAGGAATGTCTTTCCTTCTGGAAAATTTATTTACTTGAAACAACGTCCTTTAGCAATTCTAATAAGTATTATTGTCCTTTACACTTCTGGATCTTGAACAATATCCTCTTGTATAGTAAAGTTAATGAATACTGGAATCAAAATTACTATACCACTGTTCTCTTAGTCCTGTGACTTTACAGATTACTGTCATCAGTTGACTGAATTCTACAATAATTGGAATACTATTGTAGAAGTTTGTTTCTTATCACAAACATTGGCTGTTGGTTCATTTATGGATTCTGTCAGTGCCTTAATTGACGCTTATCTCTGAATCTTGATAGTGCTGACACTGAACAGTCACTGTATTTATCAGCATTGGCAGACCCAGCAATAGGGGTACCAATGACCAGCTGTAGTTCACTCTTTGGGGTCCTGCACTTTTGTGGGATTGCCTCTGATGAACAACACGGGCTTCTGATACTTGACAGTCTGGTTTGAGTTGTTACATGAAACCTGAAACACCATATCAGCAGTCTTGGCTAGTATCTGGCTAGATTTGTAACTGACTAGCACAGATGTCAGACCAGTCAGTCATCAAATGTCGAAGTTATACAATCATAGTAAGTAAGGACATCATTTTAGAGGTACAGTAGAAGCATTAACATTTCAATTATTTGTAACTGACTAGCACAGATGTCAGACCAGTCAGTCATCAGATGTCAAAGTTATACAGTCGTAGTAAGTAAGGACATCATTTCAGTGATACAGGATTAGTATTAACATTTCAATTATTTATAAGTATTAACCATCATCTGGTTTGATCCTCTCCTGTACATCCTTTAATATTTTATAATTTGATCCTTCCAAATATTAAACACAGATCTTTTAATATTCATGAATATGGTTGATCCTTCACATCGGGTACAAATTGAAATACTGAGGCAATATTTAGCATTTACACAAAATTAATACACATCATATATCACCCTGCAATAAATAAATTATCTACCTGATAGTTATCATAATTTCAGTTTACCCTCAGTCTTCAGAAAACAGATACTGGACTTAAATTATTTGACAGATTGCTCACAATTCAGATGGCAAACGCGTAGTGGCAAACTCTGCATCCAGTCTGTCTCAAACTTTCTTTCAGTTTGTCCTTTCAATATAGCGCTCAGCTTTTTCTTGGCTGCCATTGTGCGGCCGAGATGTACTAACGTCACAGTCTAAGACTAGGCCTGAAATTTTCTTATCGAACCGGTGATTTTAGAAGAGGTGTGCGTTTCTTGAAATTTTCGCTTCATCATTCTCAGCTTGTATACTATCGATCCTGTTCCAACCTATCTTGTTTTATTCAGCCGATTTAGATCTATCTTCCTATCCATGTATTTCCACAATCTGTCATTTCTTTAATTTTCTATTTTCAGCAGATGTGGGTTTTCATGCTTTCAACTCAATTGTAGACACCAGTAATCAGCATTTATCTATGTACACGGTAAACTCCAACCGTTGTACCTTATATCAATTTATTCACAATCCTCTCCTGGAATCAAAGGTGAAATCCGTTTCACAATAATTCCATTCTGATCCCTTATATCCCTTCCGGTCGATGACTAGTCTTCGACAAACCAATATCTGTCAACATCTCCATTTTGCCTAATGCTTGTCGTTTGCGTCTGCGTGCCCCGTGATTCGCGATAGATGATTGGTCAATAAGACTGCGCGAGGTCGCTTTACGATGTATTGTAAACAACTTTTGCGACAGGTACACAGGAAAAACAGGACATTTCAGGTTTCACCCTTCGTCAGCCATAGTTACAAACACGCAACAAGGATAAGAAATATAGACATGTAAAAGATAAATACTATTGACACTGCAAACACGTAATATATATAAACACAGATGAAGAGCAATAATAAAGCAAGGAAACTACAAAACTGAAAAGAACTGATCAATAAACGAAATTCAACAATCAGCGAAAATCAAAAACAGAAAATTGAAACAAAAAACAATATGTCCTGCTAAAAAAATCTCCGCTGAAAGAAATGGGTAGGCTATGAACACTAGTCCCAATGGCGTCAACAGCGTTAATGAAAGTGACGTCATAAACATACACAAATAGGACACGAAACGAAACACACAACTTCGTAAAAGAAAGATTGTGAAAAAGCTACGGATGAAATAAAGAAGTCTGAAATGAGGTAAGACTATGAATAACAGAGTCAAGCAAAATGATGTTGGACATTTAGACCATTAGGAGAAAGGCAACCCATTTCGAAAATGAGCCGATTCTCTAGAGAAAATCGAGAAAGGTCATCGCAAAAGCAGGAGCGTAAACCAGTTACCTGGATGTCAGAGGAACCGGAATGGTCTGGGTTATTGAAAGGAAGGGCCACAGGTTTCTATTCTCTGTGACAAATGTCATTTAAGTGCTCGCGGAATCTATCTGCCAAACGTTTTCCAGTTTCACCAATATAGATAATGTTGCATCTTTTACAGATAATGACACAAATAAGATTCCTAGGTTCACGAGTAAATGACTTTCTAAGACACAACTCACGTTATCACTACCTTTGATTCGATCAGATTCACTCCTGACGTACTTACCGTCTTTTCCTCCTAGATGTTTTTTCCCTTTATACTTCTATTCCACATTCTGATGGGCTCAAGTTACTCCCATTTTTTCTCGACCAGCGAACTGATCTTACTATATGTAAAGGTAATCTTTTTTTGCCTTGCTGAGTTAGTTCTTAATCTTAACTCTGTTGAGTTTAATGGCCAATTCTTCAACCAAATCAGTGGCGTTGCTATGGGTACTATAATGGACCCTAGTTACGCTTGTCTGTTTATGGGCCACTTTGAGTATTTGGTTTTTCATAGTTACGATGGACCGATACCTGAGTTTTACTGACGCTAAATTGAAGATGGGATTGGCATTACAGACATGTCTGAGGTTGACCTCCGTCGATTTAGGGATTATGTTGGTTATTTCAATCCTGTCATCAAATTCACTTCTCAAATGTATACGACTTCAGTGAACTTTCTTATAAGCCTGCTGACGCTCATGGTTTCCTTCTTTATACTTCTTCTCACCCTCTTAGTGGTACAAATTCCATTTCCTGTTCTCAACTTCTTCGTTTGCGTCGGTTATGTCACGATGACGATTATTTCCATTAGCGAGCTCCAGATGTTGCTAGAATTTTTTTCGCCGACGTCTTTATCCAGAACGTGTTTATCTGATGCTATTAATTGCATGCCACACGTCACTCGTCAGATGGCACTCACTACTAAACCTTCTGCCAAATCTGACAGACTCAAATTGGTTCTAACTTTCCATTTTTACTGTGTGGCGGTTAATCGAATTTTATTCCGTCATCTGCATTCTCTTAACTCTAATCCTGTTACCTGTGAATTGTTCCGGGATCCCCCTCCGGTGGCATATCGCAAGGATAAGAATTTCAAGGGCATTCTGGTACACAGCCGTTTGATGAAAACTAGCGCTCCATATTTTGATACACAGTCTTGCCACCGCCAAAGATGTCGTACGTGTTCGCATGTGCTCCAGACTCAGACTGTTTCATTTCCGAAGAGCAATTTTATTATTAGAGAGTTATTAAGTTTTAACACAATATAGTTCAAATTCATAGACTCCAACACCTTTCGTGACATATCTATTATTCAGTCCAATTGTCCAACACATTTTTTTTCGTTTACTGTCGTCATTTTCGATAAGGTATAGGCTCTGGAAAAAAATCAAAATATATATCATTAATATGTTTTTTAAAACGTATAAATATGATTTTATATGATGTTTACAGTGTGCTTCTGCCATGTGTACATCCAAAGTTATTAAAGCTTTAAGTCGTACAATGGCTTTATAGACACCGTGTCAATAATATTTGCTGATTTGCTGTCCCTGTCATATTAATTATTCAGACTACCTCAAACTGACTACTGCTTTCGTTGAAAACATTCAAGTGGACGTCTGAGAGTGTACGAAAAAGAAGACTGTGATTGTAACAGTTAGAGGTTAAAAGGAGAATTCGGTTAGAATTATCTTTAGGAGATTGACGTTTATTAACTTATTTATAACGTATGATCATATGGGAATAATCAATAGAACGAGAAGGCGTAGGTGTAGTGTTTTACGTCCCTTTATTGAAAATCACGATGTTTGGAACTGTTTTTTTTATTAGCAAGTGAGCGAAGGTGAACTAGACTACGTGACGGTAAATTCACGGGTTCGGGTGAGCTGTTTGCGAGACAGTTTGTTCTAGAATGTTCGAAAATAGTTGTAGTGGCAAATCGAAGTTTTAAAATTAAATCAGTGAGATCTCAGACGCGATAGCGTTTAGAAGCAAGTTGTGTTAAAGATAGTATTTTAGAAGTGGCTGCGAATTAGAAGTTATCATCGGATGATATGCCAATGGTTTTGACTGATTTCTGTGATAACAGAAAAAAAATTAACTATCGTCTAGACGTGTAAATCGCAATTCATGCCACAATTATGAATGACAGTTTTGTTACTTATTCTGAGGACAAGATGCCAATGTTGCCAGTGAGAGAAATTGCGTATTTTCGTAAACCTAGGTACGTTGAACATTTTTGTAGTCTCATAGCAAATAGAGAAGTGCAGTAGACGAGATGACAGACTAACGAGCAGAAGAATAACTTGGTAAAGCAACATCCCAGGCCGTAGGCCAGTCTCACTAAGATACGCCAAGGCAAAATGACAGAAATCAGAAGAAAAAAGTCAGAACAATAGAAGAAACAGCGTTTACGTACGAAGAATATTATGACGAGAAAAAAATATATTGAGAACAGTGGTTCTCAAGCCATGACCACCATAACCACTACAGACAGTATCAATACAGAAGAAGCGACAGAGCGAGAGTAAAAGGACATATTGTTAATACCTACTGAAGTTTTGCTGGACAAAGCTGCCAGCCTCATGAGGAAGGTTGGACATATCATTTTTTTCAACCTCGTTTGATCATGTAAATAAAGTTCAACATTGACTGTTACTGCTCTCGGCGTGAAGTCATTCATCAACTGTTGAAATCATTCATCAACTGTTGAAATCATCCATAAACTGTCAGTATGTGAATTGCTGTCGTTATTTTGAGAGAAAAAATTCTTCCTTAATACAAAAAAGGTACCTACTGTTTAGGGTAGAGATACGAAACCTATACTATCACAAAACAGAGAATTAGGAAATAGTAGTCATCCCATCATCATCATCATCATCATCATCAACCAGCTTATTTGTCGACGGCCACACTATTTAGAACCACCCGAATAATGACAGCACTATTGTTTTTTCTTCTTTTTACGTCATACCTATTTATTTGTCAGTCCTTCCAAAATATATTCAATTTGGTAATCACTTCACGTGCCTCATTCACGAATTAACTCAATATATGGACTATTTCTACTGTTTACTGCTTATTATAATTTGCATTACATAATGTTTAATCATTTATTACATTTACCACACGTTTCTATGCAGATACTGTGTTTTCCTTCAACAATTTCGAATTAATTCTGGTTCTGATCGTACATACAACGGAGTTTCTCCTTGTCTTCCAACTTTGTATACTGCATGTTCTGCTAGCTTGTTTCTAGAAACTAACTATAAACGCTACTACATAGAATACAGTTTTAAGATCCTGAGAGAGACAGCTCTGAAAATTAAACAACATTAAACACATTAAAAATAGGCAGTACACGTATTGTATATGAGCTGTGAAAAGGTAAGTTACAATATATTGAGATAGTTCTTCAGTCTCTACAGAAAGAAATAGTAAGAAGAGAAAAATGCAATGCTGGACCGTTAAACATTATGGTATTAAAAAACGACTACCAACACAGTTAATACGAAACAATTTGATCAGGAATTTGAGTGAAGACATACCCGTCTATGCCAGTCGGCAGTAGAAGAATATGAAGAATATTTTAGTTCCATCTTTGGTTTAACTGTGAATTGTTTGTAAACATGGTAAATAGCAGGAAAAACGTTACCAATTATTTAAATTACTTCCTTCAACCATTCTGTCATTATTATAGTTTGCTATTATTTGCAGGAATATTTTTGCAAAAGTTCAAAATGGTTACTAAATTGCTGTCCATGTTTAGTATTTTCTTTAATAAATACGTATGTTCACAGAATTACCTTTTTGTGGTTTATTAATGTGATGTAATTTTTCGTTTGATACTTACCAGCCTGATTTGCATATGTAAACAGGTAAGTATGGAACGATAAGGGTATGGTATGGTCTTGATAATCACAAAAATAACCACCTTTTGGTAACCAAGTTTTATTTGCATAGAGGAGAAAAAAGACTCGAAGGGATAGGGACAGATTCTTCAGGGAGCCCTTCAAGTTTGCCAAAGAACTGTTTGAGTAGCCACGGTCGGGTACGTTACACATCAGGAAAGAAGACCTAGAAGAACACCTTAGAGTGACATATTCAGATGGTCGCAAAGATGAGCCGCTCAGCAGCATGGCAGGCCTAAAATGGCCGAATAAGCCAGGAGCTGAATTTAACACCAAGCCCCCAACGATGCAAGAGGTAGAAAGCAGTGTCCAGAAAGCTCGGTGCAAGTCAGCTCCAGGTCCTGATGGTGTTCCATATGTTGTGTATAAGAGATACCCTGAGGTGCTCAGACGACTGCTCCGTTTACTAAAGAATGCGTGGAAAACCCTTGTAAGCAAGGAATGGAGAAAGGCGAACGGAGTCTACATCCCGGAGGAACAAAATTCTACAGACATCAGTCAGTTCAGGCCAATCTCACTACTTAATGTGGAAGGGAAGATATTCTTCTCAGTGATGGCGAAAACGCTCACTACATACCTCCTGGCAAATGGGAACATTGACACTACCATTCAGAAAGGAGGTATCCTAGGTACACCAAGATGTCTAGAGCATGCCACAATGATATTGGAAGCAATCCAAAAGCCAAAGTCTGACAGAACAAACTTCCATGTAGTCTGGTTGAATATAGCAAATGCTTATTGATCCGTTCCACACCAGATGTTGTGGCAGGCCCTAGAAATGTTTCATGTTCCACCAGAGATTCCAGCAATGCTGAAGCTGTATCTGAACAAGATGGTTCCCGAACTTATCTATAAGTTCGAATAATAACCTACTACACGTAACTTTGAGATATGAGGCAACTAATATTTTGTTTGCCGTGATTGTTTCTGCCGCATTACTTTGGTTTTTTTTCGTGGATTGCCCAAACCTTAGTACAACGGCCAGGATTAAGTGGAGAGGAGAGGAGTGTATCATTATTATATTATCGCCACATAAAGATGCCTAACGTTTGAAACTTATTGACGGACAAGAGATAATTCTACTACGCTTATCCATGCCATGTACTTTCTCTACCCCGTCTACGTCGATCTAACCCGACTACTTCTGAGTGGCGGTCATTGTCATCCCTTAAAAAGCGGGATGACATTACCATCAAACCTGCCGATAAAGGTGGTGCAGTGGTAGTTAGGCGAAAGGACTTGTACATTCATGAAGGAGTCTCACAGCTCGGCAACTGCACCTTTTACTCACCTAGTTCTGGTGATGCCACAGTCCGCAATAATCTTACTGTTCATGCTACTATTCGTGATCTCATCCAAGATAACCTCCTTCCTTCTAGTGCCTTGTCTCTCCATATTCTTGATAGTAGTCTAGGTAAACCTTCCTTCTACATGCTTCGTAAGGTTCATAAAATTGACAATCCGGGTCGACCTATTGTTTCAGCCTGCTCTTGTCCCACTGAACGTATCTCTGATTTCCTGGATAGTATTTTGCAACCCTTAGTGGCCAATCTACCTTCTCATTTGAAGGACACCACCCATGCTATCACTACTTTTGATTTCATCCAATTGTGAGGTACGTCTAGTTTGTCAAGTGAATTTTCCCTGATTTGATGGATGATTAAAGGGACTTTAGCTTTTCAAAACATTAGAATCCCTGAACATCAGTATTGTTGTAACTTTTCATCAACGAAGAGTAGCGGCTATGATCAAAGCAGTCAAAGAAGATCCCCAGAACAGAGAAGCAGAAGTTTAGCATCTCCGTACGAACACTGAACCGTTCGCAAGACGGACACGAGCGGTCAGAAGAAAGCTTCTTGCAGACTTCGCACTTCTGTGGCCACCGGCAGACTTGCCCGAAAGACGGAACGCTCAGCGGAGCGGATACGATCTGAGGAATCAGGAATTTCACCGCGAACGAGGCTAGTCTCGCCGGAATTTCACATCCTCGTGCGAGCAGCCTGAGACGAACGTAGATCGGAAGCCAGTCGGGCCATCGTGGTTAGCATGGCGGCTAAATAACTTCGACTTTCAGTGGGAACTGAAGAGGCGCGAAATTTTCACACGTACCATTTATCTTGCCTTTCTAATAGATAAATACAGAATCTGAAAAGGGCAACGTTATCATTCGTTCTGACAGAATTCTAAGATTCACTAGCATATAAATTCTTTTTTCTGCTAAATTCCTGTTAGATTTCATCTAAATTGTTGGCTATTGGAGTGAAATTTACTTTTTCTGTGCAGACGGTAATTAATACTTTAGCTTCGAGTGATCAGTGGTCTAGTTAAGAAAAAAAAAAAAAAAAAAAAAAAAAAAAAAAAAAAAAATTTCATATTTAAGTCATGGGATTGTGGTGTAAATTTAACCTTATTAAATAAGCCCATCTTCAAAGTTCTAGTGCCAACTAAATGTTACATCTATAAGTTTATTTCCTAATACAATAGCCGCTTAAGGGAATTATAACTTTAATACAGTTTAGTTCTGTATAAATAGATGTCCTTTCAACTATTAACCTCACGGGGAGTTTTTTTTTTCTTGCTTTATTAATTGAAGACGCGAGTGCAGAAAATAGTTAAACTGTAAATGTATCGCGCGTTAGATTTTAATATGATTTTATTGTATTTCATGTTTTTTCTATTGCATCCAGAATGATCTTTTGAACCTTGCATCCCAGCAATTTAGCAGCAATGAAACATCATTTAAGCAGCCATTACGCAGCAATAATATATATCTAGAGTCTTGCCGTCTCAGTTCGATTACTCCAGTAACTTATGAACCTATTTGAAATTTAATCTTTGTGGCGATCCTGTTGGGATTCAGCTATCTGAAGTATACAGAAACAAAGCAAACCCAAAGACTATTTTAAAATCCCAATTCATAAAGTCGTTTTTTTATTGTCATCAAACTGGAAGAAGAACAGTCAACAGTAGCAATATTTTACTCACTGCTCTATTTGTGAAGAAGAACATAGATTTCCCTGACAATGTCTGTCAAGCATAATCATTGGATTTTACCACCCCCCTGAAGAACTTACCTCAGTGTTTTGTAGTTTGTGACATTACTGCAAAAGAAAGTTATCTCCACCAGCTGTGCCAATCTTAGACACCACACCATTCCTCACACCTAGCACGGTGCCTGTGCCATTCTTTAGGAACTTTATCTAATGAACAAACAGTAGCGTTAAACTTCAACGTCCAGCGATTTCGGGACACTTTGTTAACTTCAACAACCCGCTAATCTGGGCTGTACACGGAAGAAAATACTTTTACCTAAGCCAAGGTTTAGGGCTGTTTTTTATGTATTCCTATGAAGTGCCAGAATTCACCATTTGGTAAGTCTGTGTGTGTGTGACTGTGTACTGGCCAGCCAAGCGTTTTTTTTTTTTTTTTTTGAAAAAGGAGATTTAATTTTTTACCCTTATAATTAGTTCAACCTAGTATTAAGGTGTACTGTATTAATTGTACGGGATTTCTCCTAGCGGGATTATTTAACTGTGAGCATTCCCCCCTCCCGGGAAAATTGGTTGATTAAAAGAAAACATTTGATGACCCCTAGCTTTTCCTTTACCCCCTATTACTGTAACCCCCTTGACTCAGAGTAATAAATTTACCATTGGGTTAAATTGCCTATCTCTGATCATCATCCCCCCCCTTTCTCGTCCTTGGGACCGGGTCTTTTCTGTTAGTAAATACAAGCGGGAAAAGGTGCATTGGATACTTTTCCTCAAACCCCCCCCCCCTGTCTTTTTGTATTTTGTAACCCCTGATTTCTGACTGTAAATTGATATTACTTGTGACTTGATTTTATGATAATAAAAGTATTAAAAACTTTATTAGCATTTGGTGACGGCTGGCCCAAAACCCAAACATTTCCCATATTTTGTTATCGTAGTGTGTATTCATGTACGTTGTGCGTCAGAATCACCAAATCGGTGTGTGCGCATGAGCGACTGGAACTGACAAACAACTGTTTGTTCAGAAGAGTGATAGGAATAGTTTTGAGAGACAAATATTGTCGTAATAAGAGACTGTCCTTACTCTTCTCCAGCCCTTGTGAATCTACTACCTCACTTTCCTAAATCCGTATTCTCACAGAGCCTTCACTATCATTCTACACTCTAAAAGGACCAATATCCATCAGAACTCTCTCAGATAAAAAAAATTACGACAATAAATGGTTAGCTCGTCCCGGATTCTGAGCCTAGTTTAAATAGAGTGTGGTTGATTGTCTTTGTGAAGTAGGGTATAATCTTAAAAATGTAATTACCTCCACTAGACAAAGCCTTTTAGTATTTTGGGCCGACCACACAATAAGTATTACAGGTTTGTTCTTTCCACAGGAGCAGGAAGTTAGTGATAATAAAATATTTGTCACCTTTGTATTCTCTGGCAGAGAAAATTGAAATTTTGTTATATAATTGCTGGGATTGCGTGATTGGTTTTACATTCACTAAAGGTTTTTTTGAAGTTAAAAGGAGTTTAGCTTCGCTAAAGACGGATTGTTCTGATTTTTTAAATTAAGTTAACAACGTCTCATCTCAATAATTGACTTCAGGGACGGAGTTTGTTGTCAGAGAATTAAAATTTTAGGGAAAATTTTTTTTTCCTTTTAAATTGTTTTAATATAAATTTTTCTCTACCGTAAGTAAGAGTAGATTCTATCTAATGTAACTTACCATTTTAGTGGCATTAGTCGCTTGCGTTTAGAGCCTTAATTGCCAGAAAACAGCAGCGATAAGTTAGCACTACATAGCAGGAGGTAACACAAGTAAATTTATACTTTGTGTTTTTTCTCGTAGCGGTTTTGAGTTTTTTTCCCTCCTTGGTTTTTCTTCCTATTCTCTAGTCTTAGAAGCATCCAGTTTTTGGCATGGCAGAGAGAATTAGGATAAGATCTATTTTGAGACAGGAGGCGAAGGACTCAGGATTAGAAAGAGAAGCCGCGAACCTGTTTGTCAACAGGGAACTTGAAAGGTATGATGCGGAGCAAGAGAGAGCAGAGAGGAAAGAAGCACAGGATAGAGCAGAGAAGAAAGAAGCGGAAGAGAGGACAGAAGCTAGAAAGAAAGAAGCGGACGATCGTCAATTGGAGCAGAAGAAAATTGAGGCAGAGATCGAAGCTCGCAGGGAAAGAGAGAGAGAGGGAAAGACAGCATGAACTGGCGCTCAAGGCTTTAGAGAGTCGGGGCGCATCTACTTCGAATAACGGAGAGCCGTCTTAGACCCAGTCTCAGTTAATGGATCTCTCTAGCACTCAATCTGCCCAACTAACGGCGATATCCTTTGCTTTAGAGTCTTTTCCTAGCCCCAATGAAAAAATTAACAGCTATCTAGAAAAATTCGAGAGGCTCGCAAATCTGTATGGGTTAGAGAGTTCCCGTTGGGCACTTAAACTCTCAACGTCACTGAAAAGTACTGCTTATAACGTGTACACAAAGCTGGGAACCAACCAACATGATTACGACATGCTGAAGAAGGCCTTGCTAGAACGGTTTGAGATGACCTCCCGAAAATTTCTGCAAATGTTCAGAAACAGCCGGAAAGAGAGCACGGAAACCTTTCCGCAGTTCTCTTCACGTCTCACGGGCTATTTGACAAAGTGCTTAGAATTATCTGAATTACCTCTTTCATATGAGGGACTTCTAGAAATTGTTCTTGTTGAACAGATAAAATCCACTTTGTCCAATGACACCCGTAGATTTTTAGCTGAACAGGGGGCAGTCAGGCTTGAGGACATCCTCAATAAGGCCGAACGCTATAGCAATGCAATGGCCGAATTTCCCAGCACTAAACGTAAACCCGCAGATGAGCCATCTCGAAAACAAAATCTAGAGCAGTCATCCTATTCTTCCAATCCTTCTCAACATTATAACCAACGAGATAATAATAACCAGAGACCTCCCAGGAAAAATCGAAATTCTACAAAACCCGATACCCCCCAAATAATACTTCTGATCAACCCACCAAGCCTACGTGGCAGCGCGGCCACCAAGGTCAAGGAAAAGGGAAGACCCCTACAACAGGAACGTCTGATCAGGGCAAACAAACCGGTCCGAACCGCCTCGGATGTTTTCATACAGCCTCGAAAGGTAGAGTCAATGTCAGTGATTCTCAACCTGAGGGGGACCGACCCTCAACTCGAGGAACTGTAATTTTGAATGGTACCTCAACTACTTGTCTCTTTGACACTGGACTAAGCTTTAGTTGTATTGTCGCTAGGCACCTAGTCAAACCAGGTCAGGAGACAGAGGAAACCGTCAAACTTAGTGGAGTTTTCAGGAGTGATGCACCCAGGACGCTTCCTATCGCACTGGTAGAAATACACTCTGACTTTGTCAGAGGGGTTATTAAAGCGGCCATTATGGATGATCTTATCTACTCAGTTATCCTGGGATGTAGATATGTGTTTATTGGGAGACCAAAGGAGCCGATTGTGGCGGCGGTAACCACAAGAGGGCAAGCCAAGAAGGAGAGGGAGCCTGCGCCAAATTTGTTGCCGAATGAACTGAAGGAGGCGCAACAAAAGGACCCTACTCTGGAGCCCTGCTTTAGAAAACTGCCCATGGCTAAGGACCCCAGACACAACGGAGACATCTTTTCTAAGGACGGCGTATTGTATTGTAGAACGGGCAACCCGGACACGGGGAATAACCAGCTCCTAGTACCGACGCAGTACAGAAGCCAGATCTTAGAAATGGGGCACTCCCTTCACTTTAGTGGACATATGGGACAAAACGCCACTATTCAGCGAATAAAAACCCACTATTGGTGGCCAGGAATGAACTCTGACATTATCAGGTATGTGAAATCCTGCGCCCAGTGCCAACGGGTAGCACCCAAGCACTTGACACCCTCAGTACCCATGGGGCAAATGCCAATTGTGGGGACTCCATTTGAACGGGTTGCTGTCGACATCATTGGACCCCTGGAAAGGACAAAAAGAAAGAACAGGTTCATCCTGACATTAGTCGACACTTGCACAGTGTGGGCCGAAGCTGTACCGCTAACATGCACAGATTCCAAGCATGTCGCAGAAGCCCTCGTGCAAATCTTTACACGGTTGGGATTCCCTCAACAAGTTTTGACGGACAATGGATCCCAATTCCGTAGCCTGTTAATGGAGGAGATCTTTAAGATCTTGAGGGCCAAACATATCCACACAAGCCCCTACCATCCGGCCGGAAATGGCCTCGTGGAACGTTTTAATGGCACCCTCACCACCATGTTACGCAAGCTGGGTCAGGAGAAACCGGAAGACTGGGACCTATATATTTCGGCTGCCTTATTCGCCTACCGAGAGGTACCCCAAGCGTCTACGGGATTCCCGCCTGCTACACTTTTATTTGGCAGACCTATTAAGGGGCCACTAGAAGCCTTACTTCGGTCCCTGACAGACCAAAAGGCTGAGGAGACAGTCGTCTCTGCAAGCAAGTATGTATCTGAGCTCAAGGAAAGGTTAAAGCTAGGATGGAATCTAGCTACGACAAACCTTAAGAAAGCACGCGCTAAACTTCGCATCGGATGGCAAGGGCCGTTTACCGTCCTTAAAAAGATCTCACGTACTAATTACAAGATCTCCATTAAATGAAAGGAAAAGGTCTTTCACATAAATCTGCTTAAGAAATATCTGGAAACACCAGTGCCATCCTCCGAGCATCTCCTGGTTGTCGCCATAGCAACGGAAGACGAGGAAGATGGTGATGGTTGCATGGAGTATCCACTGCAACCCACAGAATCCTTTAAAGATGTCAAGTTCGGCGACAATCTCTCACCAGAACAACAAACAGAAACCAGGGCGGTACTAAAACATTACAGTGCAGTCTTAACGGATGTACCTGGTCGAACAAATCTCATCGAATTTGACATGAAATTAACAAACGAGACCCCTGTTCGAACCAGAGTTTACCCCATCCCGTACGCTAAAGCTGATGCACTTCGCGGAGAAATAGACAAGCTGCGTCAGGCAGGAATTATCAGTGAGTCTACATCTCCTTACAGTTCAAGTGTAGTGCTGTTGCAGAAGCCCAATAAGGAAGTTCGGCTGTGTATAGATTACCGGCTACTAAACGCTGTTACGGAATTCCAGCCCGAACCTCTCCAAACTGTTTCTGAGTTGTTCACCAAGCTCAGCAAGGCAACGATTTTCTCCAAGATTGACCTCAGTAAAGGTTATTATCAAATACCAGTCAAGGAGGAAGTTAAACCTTTGCTAGCTTTCAGCACTAGTGAAGGACATTACACATATAATGTGACGCCGTTCGGATTGCATAACGCACCTGGAGTGTTCACCAGAATGATGAGGAAGCTGTTAGAACCTTTGCAAAGTCCCCACATCCATAATTTCATTAATGACATATTAATTGCATCGAAAACCTACGACGAACATATTGCTACGGTTGCTATGCTCCTCAGGAGACTACAGGAAACTGGTCTCACAGCCAGACCTAGCAAATGTCTCATCGGGTTTGAAAAGCTAGACCTCTTAGGGCATACTATTTCCCACGGCTGTAGTTGGCCTGTTCAGGAGAACGTGGAGAAAATAGCTGCAGCCAAAAGGCCCAGAACGAAGAAAGACGTGCGTTCCTTCCTATCACTATGTGCATATTATCAGAAATACATCGAGAACTTCAACGGACTTACGGCACCTCTGACTGACCTCACCAAGAAAGGTTGTCCTGATAAGGTCATGGGGGATCAAAAGTGCGAACATGCATACAGCACTTTGAAAGGACAGTTGTCGGCATACCCCATCCTAAGGTACCTGACCTTAAGAAGCCTTTCGTGCTGAGAGTTGACGCGTCAGGTCAGGGCATCGGGTCAACATTGTTGCAAGCCGAGAACAGTGACCCGAATATGCTATTCCCAGTAGCTTACGGCAGTCGGAAACTGAACAAGGCTGAACGCAACTACAGTGTCGTTGAAAGAGAATGTCTCGCTCTGATTCATGGCATCAGACGCCATCATGAGTTTCTGTATGGTACTTCTTTCACAGTACAAACCGACCACGCTCTGTTAGCTTTCCTTGGTGCCAATAAGGAATTCAACGCAAGGATTATGCGCTGGGCATTATTATTGAGCGTTTATTCCTTCAAAGTGGAATATATTCCAGGACAACAGAATGTCGGAGCTGACTTCTTGAGTAGAAACTGGTCTACAGAGGAAGAAGAGCAAACTGAAGATACCACTCATCCTAAAGACACCAATCAGGTCACCTCCATTGTCAAGAAGGAAACATGAAAAATGGTTTCATGTCTAAAAGTGGGGACGATTGTGACGTACGTCTAGTTTGTCAAGTGAATTTTCCCTGATTTGATGAATGATTAAAGGGACTTTTGCTTTTCAAAACATTAGAATCCCTGAACATCAGTATTGTTGTAACTTTTCATCAACGAAGAGTAGCGGCTATGATCAAAGCAGTCAAAGAAGATCCCCAGAACAGAGAAGCAGAAGTTTAGCATCTCCGTACGAACACTGAACCGTTCGCAAGACGGACACGAGCGGTCAGAAGAAAGCTTCTTGCAGACTTCGCACTTCTGTGGCCACCGGCAGACTTGCCCGAAAGACGAAACGCTCAGCGTAGCGGATACGATCTGAGGAATCAGGAAACTCACCGCGAACGAGGCTAGTCTCGCCGGAATTTCACATCCTCGTGCGAGCAGCCTGAGACGAACGTAGATCGGAAGCCAGTCGGGCCATCGTGGTTAGCATGGCGGCTAAATAACTTCGACTTTCCCTGGGAACTGAAGAGGCGCAAAATTTTCACACGTACCATTTATCTTGCCTTTCTAATAGATAAATACAGAATCTGAAAAGGGCAACGTTATCATTCGTTCTGACAGAATTCTAAGATTCACTAGCATATAGGTAAATTCCTGTTAGATTTCATCTAAATTGTTGGCTATTGGAGTGAAATTCTTTTTCTGTGCAGACGGTAATTAATACTTTAGCTTCGAGTGATCAGTGGTCTAGTTATTTCATATTTAAGTCATGGGATTGTGGTTTAAATTTAACCTTATTAAATAAGCCCACCTTCAAAGTTCTAGTGCCAACTAAATGTTACATCTATAAGTTTATTTCCTAATACAATAGCCGCTTAAGGGAATTATAACTTTAATACAGTTTAGTTCTGTATAAATAGATGTGCTTTCAACTATTAACCTCACGAGGAGTTTTTTTTTCTTGCTTTATTAATTGAAGACGCGAGTGCAGAAAATAGTTAAACTGTAAATGTATCGCGCGTTAGATTTTAATATGATTTTATTGTATTTCATGTTTTTTCTATTGCATCCAGAATGATCTTTTGAACCTCGCATCCCAGCAATTTAGCAGCAATGAAACATCATTTAAGCAGCCATTACGCAGCAATAATATATATCTAGAGTCTTGCCGACTCAGTTCGATTACTCCAGTGACTTATGAACATATTTGAAATTTAATCTTTGTGGCGATCCTGTTGGGATTCAGCTATCTGAAGTATACAGAAACAAAGCAAACCCAAAGACTATTTTAAAATCCCAATTCATAAAGTCGTTTTTTTATAGTTATCAAACTGGAAGAAGAACAGTAACAGTAGCAATATTTTACTCACTGCTCTATTTGTGAAGAAGAACATAGATTTCCCTGACACTGTCTGTCAAGCATAATCATTGGATTTTACCACCCCCCTGAAGAACTTACCTCAGTGTTTTGTAGTTTGTGACATTACTGCAAAAGAAAGTTATCTCCACCAGCTGTGCCAATCTTCGACACCACACCATTCCTCACACCTAGCACGGTGCCTGTGCCATTCTTTAGGAACTTTATCTAATAAACAAACAGTACCGTTAAACTTCAACGTCCAGCGATTTCGGGACACTTTGTTAACTTCAACAACCCGCTAATCTGGGGCTGTACACGGAAGAAAATACTTTTACCTAAGCCACGGTTTAGGGCTGTTTTTTTATGTATTTCCTATGAAGTGCCAGAATTAACCATTTGGTAAGTCTGTGTGTGTGTGACTGCGTGCTGGCCAGCCAAGCGTGTTTTTTTAATGAAAAAGGAGATTTAATTTTTTTACCCTTATAATTAGTTCAACCTAGTATTAAGGTGTACTGTATTAATTGTACGGGATTTCTCCTAGCGGGATTATGTAACTGTGAGCATTCCCCCCTCCCGGGAAAATTGGTTGATTAAAGGAAAGCATTTGATGACCCGTAGCTTTTCCTTTACCCCCTATTACTGTAACCCCCTTGACTCAGAGTAATAAATTTACCATTGGGTTAAATTGCCTATCTCTGATCATCGCCTCCCCCCTTCTCGTCCTTGGGACCGGGTCTTTTCTGTTAGTAAATACAAGCGGGAAAAGGTGCATTGGATACTTTTCCTCAACCCTCCCCCCTGTCTTTTTGTATTTTGTAACCCCTGATTTCTGACTGTAAATTGATATTACTTGTGACTTGATTTTATGATAATAAAAGTATTAAAAACTTTATTAGCATTTGGTGTCGGCTGGCCCAAAACCCAAACATTTCCCATATTTTGTTATCGTAGTGTGTATTCATGTACGTTGTGCGTCAGAATCACCAAATCGGTGTGTGCGCATGAGCGACTGGAACTGACAAACAACTGTTTGTTCAGAAGAGTGGTAGGAATAGTTTTGACAAATATTGTCGTAATAAGAGACTGTCCTTACTCTTCCCCAGCCCTTGTGAATCTACTACCTCACTTTCCTAAATCCTTATTCTCACAGAGCCTTCACTATCATTCTACACTCTAAAAGGACCAATATCCATCAGAACTCTCTCATATAAAAAAATTACGACACCAATTCACACCTGACCACACTTACCGTCTTTTCCTTCTGAATTTTTGTTCGCTTTATACTTCCATTCCACACTCTGATGACCTTAAAGCACTACAATTTTTTCTCGACATACGCACTGACCTTACTTTTAGCACAGGTTCTCTTCTTCGCCTTGCGGCATTGGTTCTCACTCTCAACTCTTTGGAATTCAATGGCCAGTTCTTTAATCAAATTAGTGGCGTTGCTATGGGCACCAAAATGGGCCCGAGTTATATTTGGTGCTTCAAAGTTACGATGGACCATTACCTGAGTTTTACCGTCGCTATATCGACGATGGTATTGGAGTCACAGACATGTCTGAAGTTAACCTCCGTAGATTCATTGACTACGTTGGCAATTTCCATCCTGCCATCAAATTCACTTCTCAGATTTCTACCACTTCAGTTAACTTCCTTGACCTTACTGTCAATATTACTCCTACTGGCTTTACTACTCTGTCTTTTACAAACCTACTGGTTCTCATGGTTTCCTTCTTTACACCTCTTCTCACTCTCTCAGCTGTAAAAATTCCATTCCCTACTCTCAACTTCTACGCTTACGTCGGATATGTCACGATGAAGATGATTTTCGTGAAGGAGCTCAAGAAATGCTCGAGTTTTTTCGACGACATCACTATCCTGAAAGAGTTTTATCTGATGCCCTTAATCGCATTAGTCACGTTACTCGTCAGGTTGCACTTACTACCAAACCTACTACTACATCTGACAGACTCAAACTTGTCTTAACTTTCCACCCTCACTGTTTGGCGGTGAAAAAAATTATGTTTCGTCATCTGCCTATTCTCCACACTGATCCTGATACCAGAGAGTTTTTTCGTGATACCCCTTTGGTTGCATATCGTAGGGATAAGATTTTTAGGTATATTCATGTAAATAGTCGCTTGAGACAAACTAGTCCTTCTCACTTTGGTACTAAACCGTGCCAACGCCGCATATGTAAGACCTGTCCTTTTGTACTCCAAAACGCAGTCAGTCTCCTTTCCGAACGGTAAATTTGCCATTGGAGAGTCTTTCACGTGCGAATCCAGAAACCTGATTTATGCTATCATCTGCAAGAGGTGTGACATGACCTATATTGGTGAAACTGGCAGACGTTTGGCAGACAGGTTTCGTGAGCACTGAATGACATCTATCATGGCAAACATTTACCGGTGGCCCTTCACTTCAATAGCCCTGACCATTCAGGTAACTTTGACATTCATGTCACAGCCCTCCTTTTATGTGTCGGCGACGACCGAACTCGCTTCTCGTTGGAGAATCGTCTCATTTTTCAAATGAGCGTGTTATCTCCTGCTGGCCTTAATGTCCAGCATCATTTTGCATAATTCTGGTGGCTTCTGTCTCTGTTTCATACTTTATTTCTTCTGTCGTTATTTCCCTATCTATCCTTGTTTTTGCTTTGGTTCGTTTCGTTTCCTCTATTATCTTTTCTTAGCCGTCACTAGCTCATACGTCACATCCGCATGACGCCTTATTTTCTCAGCCATCTTGAATGTTTCTTCCTTGGATCCAGCTAAGTGATTTTTTTACTTGTTTTAATAGTGTTGTTCATATCTGCCTTCGTTTCGTTGATTATTTACTTTCTTGTTTCGACATGTCTTTCTGGTTTTACGATTTTCTTGCGTTATTACTGTTATCGTTTTGCTCATCACCGTTGTTTCATCTGCTTGTATCGCTCATTTGGCGTTTTCCTCATCATCATAGATTTTTGTAGTACATATATTTAGTTCTTGTCCTTGTCACCTGTTCGTAACTGTGGCTGACGAAGGGAAAAACACGAAACGCCCCTTGTTTCATGTGTACCGTTTACTTGTAAAACTGATTTCATACCATATTATGTTTTAATTTATGTATATGTACTTTTGATGTTTGATGGACGTTAATGAGAAGTGACTTTATTTATTAAATGTCAACCATGTTTTTTTCCCGTGGACCTGTTCACCTGCCGGCTTTTGTTATATATACTGACCATTATATCCTGAATGAAAAACATGCCATCATTTGCGTATCCTGCATGATCCTCTATATTTATTCCAGTTGTAACAACAACATAATGATTACTTTCACAATTGTTTCAAGCTGGCAGCATGAATAAAACCAGGAGTGAAGCTGAAAAGCCTTGACGTATTGATGCGAGTCATGGACAATGACTACAACCCACAAAAGCCAGATCTAAACCTCAGAAATGAGGTATCTGAGGAAGGTGGTTGAAGTAACAAGAAGAGACATGGCGCGCAACCAGACGATACGCCAAGGCCTAAAAACCAAACCCCTGCAGACCCAAGTAGAACTTGTCCCAACTAAGATGGTTTGGCCATATCTGCAGAATGGGAGAAGATCGGCTACCACGACAAGCATGGGAAACTAAGAGCCAGGGATCAAGACCTCTAGGGCGACCCAGAGTCAGCTGGGAGGACAACTTTAGATAATCTTTGAAGGACCGAGGACTAGAATGGAACTAGGCCAGGAGGAATACAGCTGATAGGATAGTATGGCGCTCTCTCTTCCAAACCTCTACACCTCGCGGTAGAAGAGGAACGACTAAGTAAGTGAAGCTAAAGAAAGCGGCAAGCAAAGTGGGATGGGTTCACTTCCCAGGGCAGGCGGGAAAAAGACAACAGAGGCTGCCACGGGGGACTCATGTCCATGCCCATGGAAGCCCGTCCCCTTTTAAGTGTACAGAAGATTAAAGGGCCGAAACACTTGTCCGACCGGGGGGGGGGGCGCACTTCTGATAATCAGGTTACCTCCTGCTGTAACGCTCTGTATAGAGTTTCCTATCATGGATCGTATAGGTCTAACCTCTATGGTAGCGGGTTGTGCCTTGAAAGCAATTACTGCAGTGATAGCTGTGGGGTGCCAGGGGATCATGTGTCGTGGGACGTATACTAGTGAAGTGAGGTGATGACGTCATTTTATGTAATGTATCTAAATGCTTATTACTTATCTTACTTTTCTAGCTGTCAAGTAATTTCTTTTCTTTCTTTTTGTTATGAGCGTCCACTACCTATTTTTATCATCAGTTGCTTCCTGAAAGACGATAAGGTTTTTTTTTATCTCATCTAGGTAAGAACGATCATCACTCCAACAAGAACGTCTATTATCATAGTATGTGTCTTCATATTTCTCATCACACGTTCAGCCCCGGTCTACGCTGTCAACAGGTTGGGATTAAAATTTTTCCCTGACAGAAACAAAACCATGATCGGCCTTGTTTACGCTGCACATCGGGAAATGGTTGAAAGGATTTCTTTCATATTTAACATGATGTTTCCATCCACTGCTTTTGTAGTCATCATTACGTGTACCATTACTTTGGTCGCTAAATTACATAGCAAGAATAAATGGCGAATAAAATCTACAATAACTGTACAAGCTGACAACGTTTCCAGCCGAAATCAAATCGGAGCTAAAATGGTCATAATAATTGCCATACTCTTTATCGTTTGTTTCGTCCCTGTTAGCATCACGTTTTTGATTATATCCCCAGTACCAACTTGTTCTATTGACCGAAAGAATAAAAACATGCCAGTTTTCATGGGGCGTTGTCATGGAATCCATAAATTCATCTGTGAACATCTTCGTGTATTATAATATGAGCAGCAAATACAGAGATGTGTTTCAAGAGCTGTTCTACACCCTCACATTGAAATCTGCTAAGAAAAGAGAACGTTAGACAGAAACACAGGTCCTGGAGCAGGATTTATTGTACGATATAATAGGAATGTCGTTAGTCAACTAGAGGAACTTACAGAAAATAAACTGTTATCTATATTTGTGAAAATATACACATACATATAAACATTCATTTATGTGTGCGTGTGTGCGTTCGTGTGTGGGTATGTATGTCAAAGAGCTAGACAGAATTAGAGACACAGACAAACACAAAGAGTCGAAGACTGCGGGAGTATATTACAAAGATTAGTACGTAGTCATATGTATACATATTAATACCTGCAAAAATGTGGTTGTAAAGGTATTGCTTCCCCTGCTTTGCAGTAGTGGTCCAACAGTGGCCAAAACTCAAGAGTATCTAATATGGGCTTCAAAGGTGTCTACCTTCGCACAAGTTTACTCTTGACAGAGTTGTAGATAAAAGAGTAATGACGCTTCTATCCCGAGGTAGTGTTCACAAGATATTCAGAAAAGCGAGAACAATGCTCCATTGGCTGAGCACGTTACCTCTATGATCTGCCGACCACTTTTGGGAAAGATTAAGCAATTATTAGTTTCAGATCGTTAAGCCCCCACCCTGATTTACTCAGTGGAATTCGTATTATTCTTGTATAGCTCTGTTTAGAGTGTGTTTAGTAAATTGACTGAGACAAACATGCTGTACATTTATAATGATTTAATCGAAGTTAAATTTGTATATTAATAGATAACAGATTTAGTAATCATTTAGTTTTAACAAGGGTTAAAATAATTGAATAGTTTAAAAGAAATTGTTCAATATTGAATGATAGTAGGTTTTATGAAAAAAAAGTTCACTTTAACAGCTTATAAGTTTCACTTAGCTGCCAATAGTAGTTTCTGCTCCCGCTGATGGGTTCTGTGCAGAGAGGTCACTGGAGTTCTCACGCCTCTGGTTAAGCTTAAAGGTGCAGCACGTTCCCAGAACAATCAAGGAATAACTGCCAAGCTGGTCCCGCGTTTTTATGTCAGTCCACACCTACCCTCAATTTGATCCAGAGATTAGTACCTTCACTGGTACCACTACCAACAACTATGGCAAAATAATAGAAACGAAACGCTCTCCTGAGTATTGCGTTTCTCAACACATACTTATGTGTCCCCATTCTCCTAATCTAATGGATGGGTGTGAAAAAAAAAATCGAAAAAAGTGATTCGTCTTACGAGGACAAAAGAATGAGAAAATAGCCAACGTTACGGCCACAAGACCTTTGTCAGGGAAAGGAAAGAAAGTGAAGGTTAAATAGGACACATAAGAACCTAAAAAAAATTTAAAAATAGGTACTTCCCTGAAGGCGGCAAAGTCCTAACGCTTATGGGCGCGTGCCAGGAAAAGGAAATGACTGCCACCACCGGATGTAACCAATAACATACTTAGAAACTAATTTTTTTTTTTTTTTTTTTTTTTTTTTTTTTTTTTTTTTTCTTATCCAGCGGCACTTGCGCTTTCAGCCCTTCGGCCCAATGACATGTCATTGCGAGGCTGGGGAACCTGAGGACTTTCCTTCCAACCCGGTCAGGAGCTTCGCTCCTTCCCATCCACAGAGGGTTTATCACAGGAGCCGTTCAGGCTATTCAGTCAAATTTCCGGCCGTAAACATTTCTTCAAACGCCGACGCCCGGGTTTGAACCATGAACACCTGGTCGCCAGTACAACGCCGAAGCCATTACACCAGCGCGGCTCCCACTTAGAAACTAATAAAACGAAACTAAGCAATAAACTACCCAAACGTAATATAAGTGGGGACTGGAAATAGAAGGGAACAGAATGAGTCGAAGATAAATAAATAAAAAATAAAATAAAAAATCTAGACATATTAAAAACTCTCCTAATCTACTATGCCATCTATCTCAGAATTTAATATCGATGAGATTTAAACTTAATCCCTCGAAAGAAACTTTCGTTACATTTAAATTGAATAGCTTTATTCTTATTTTACATTTAAATGAAAAGGTTAATAGTACAGATAGAAAATGTTTACGTTTACATCTCCCTTGTTTGAAAAGTGTTCACCATATAAATTGAATATATTTTCATTTACTTTTACACTGACTGAAAAGTTCGAAACTTTCATTAACTTTAAAGTGAATATGTTTACATAGACATTTACACTGGGTTGAAACTGTAAGTATTATACTTAGAATGTACATGATTTCTTTCATCTCCCCCCCCCCCCTGCTACATATGCAACTTGGGACTACCGATGCTTTTATTTCTCTGTAAGGAGCTAGCAATAAAGCAGTCACCAGCCCTAGCAGTGGTGGTTCATGAAATCAACATTCTTTATGATGAGTTCGCCAGCCTCAAATGACTTGGACATCCACTAGCGATTTTCACATATTAATATTCACATGGTAATATATACATATTAGTTCACATGTTAGTAATGAAAAATATAGAATGTAAAATGACAACTTACGCCAATACTGGCTCACATACTTTTTGCTCAGATGAATGAAGTTAAGGCACGTGATTAGGCCTCTTACACGTGTTCTTGGGGGTCGTTACTTTTATAAGATAATTCCCTCTATGACTCCGTGTGTCCAGTTTCCTCAGACAGTGGCTTTCCTTATTAAATTAGTAGAGTTTCCTGGGCTGTTATGAATACTCCTTATGAATACTCCAATAAAAGGTGTCCGATCTGATAAGATGGAATACTGATTCTACCTACTGGCAAGTCTGGTGTCTTTGGCAAGCGATTCTCTCAGTGAGCTAACACTGAAACATTTCAGGTTATCTGCCTGCCCTATCCCTGCATCTGTTTATTATGCAGCTGCTCAGGGCTCCAATCATTTCAAACAAAAATGTTGGGTGGAGTAATTTCAAAATATTCCCGACATGGAATAATTCTGTGCGTGATGTAGAGGTCACCTTTCCCATATATGGAATGAGAACATCCGATTGCCTAGCAGGCGAACTCACCAACACATCTGTAAACTCATACGACAATGTGTTTCAGATTAACAAATTATTACTATCTAAAGTAATCTTGTCATAACAAGTCGAACAGGAAGCGATTAGGTCATCTTGTCTGTCCAAAATGTGTCACCCAGACAAGTAATCTCTTATCTATCGCGCCCCTTGGCCTTATCAAACAAAACTACCCGAAGACTGACCAGGCCCAAATGGGTTTACCTGCGCTTAATCTCAGCAGAGCTGTGAAACGCCCATCTAATGTGATACATTATCAACCACAAGGAGTGTCAAAATGGTTTTAAGTACCCGAATGTTAATAATAATAATAATAATAGCCCCTTCAGTCATAACTGACTATGGGAATGCGCCCCTGACTTCACAGCCCTCATCTGCTTATTTTCCTGGTGTTTTCGACGTCTTCTCCCCACCTCTTCTTGTTGTGTGAGCCTTTCTTCGCCCAATCTGAGGTGGCGCCGTAAATAGCATCGCCACTTAGTGCGATCGGCAGCTTCATCCTCCCATGTTGCTGAATCCATGTCCAGTGCCCTCATATCTCTCTTGCACACATCTTTGAACCTCAGCTGTGGTCGCCCAACTGTTCTCTTGCCATCTGCTAATTGTCCGTAGAAGATATCTTTTGGGATGCGACCATCTTCCATGCGGCGAACATGGCCAAGCCAGCGAAGTCTGCGCTGTCTAAGCAGCGTATACATACTTTGAAGGCCAGCACGTGACAACACCTCGACATTTGTCACTTTATCTTTCCACGAGATGCCGAGGATGCGGCGTAGACACCGTAAATGGAAGGTATTGAGCCTTCTTTCTTGCTTAGCATAGGTCGTCCAGGTCTCGCTGCCATATAGGAGTGTGCTGGTGACGCAGGCATTATATACCGCAGCTTTGGTCTTCATTGTGAGTTTAGAGTTTCTCCAAACACGCGATGTGAGGCGGGCAAAGGTAGCTGCAGCTTTGCCAATGCGGCTGTCGATTTCTGTATCCAGTGAGAGTTTGTCATTGATGGTAGACCCTAGGTATGTGAAGTGGTGCACCACTGCCAATTCATAGTTATCGATAGTGATAACTGGTGCAGCACCCACATCCTGACTCAGCACATTCGTTTTCTTTAGACTTATTGTGAGGCCAAAGTCCTTGCATGCTTTAGTGAAGCGATTCATCAAGCTCTGAAGCTCCTGTTGGCTTTGAGTGACGACTGCAGCATCATCAGCGAACAACAAGTCTCTTATAGTGACCCTTCTGATTTTTGTTTTTGCCTTCAGCTTGAAAGATTAAACAGACGGCCATCTGACCTAGTGTGAAGGCATATTCCTTCAGTTGCATCTCTGAATGCATGTTTCAAGAGTAAGGCAAAGAAGATTCCGAAGAGGGTCGGAGCCAGAACACAGCCTTGTTTAACGCCACTTCGTATATCAAAGGGCTGTGACGTGCTTCCAGCATATTGGACTGTTCCCTTCATGTCGTCATGGAATGACTTTATCATTTCCAGCATTTTAGAAGGGCAGCCTATTTTCAGGAGGATTTTAAAGAGTCCATCCCTACTAACCAGGTCAAATGCTTTTGTGAGGTCTATAAAGGCGATATATAATGGTCTTTTCTGCTCTCTTGATTTTTTTCCTGAAGCTGGCGGAGAGAGAAGATCATGTCTGTTGTTGATCTGCCAGCTCGGAATCCACACTGTGACTCTGGATATATGCGCTCAGCTAACTTGTGTAGTCGCATTAAGATGACTTTGGCAAAAACCTTACCAACAATACTAAGAAGAGAGATGCCTCTGTAGTTATTGCAATCACTTCTGTCTCCTTTATTTTTATACAGTGTTACAATCTTGGCATCTCGCATGTCTTGAGGAATAGTTGTCTCTTCCCAGCACTGGCACAGCATCCTATGCAGGGGATGTAATAGCGTGCTCTTACAGCATTTGATTACATCAGGAGGAATCCCATCACTGCCCTGGTGCTTTGCCCAGAGGCCAAGCTAGCTATCAATGGCCTTGCTGAGTTCCTCTAATGTTGGTTCGGCATCCAGCTCCTCCATAGTTGGCAGACTTTGACAGCATCAAGGGCTGCAGGCGTAACGGTATTGTCTCTAGCGTAAAGCTCAGAGTAGTGCTCGACCCACCTCTCCATCTGCTTACCCTTATCGGTTAGCTTCTCTCCGCTGATGGTTTTTTAGCGGTGCCGTCTTACTTTTTTATGGGGGCCAAGTGCTTTCTTTATACCGTCATACACATTTTGTCTAATGTTTGCCTGTTTGCGCCGCTGCGATCTGGATGCTCTCACTGAGCTGGAGCCAATAGTCATTTGCACAGCGTCGAGCAGTTTGTTGAACTTTGCTTCTCGTAGCCCTCAGGATCTGTAGGGTTTTCTGGCACTCGGTGAACGTTTGTATTCATTCATAGCACTGCGCTTAGCTTCAATGACAGGTGCCATCACATGAAGCTGATGAAGCATCAAACCAGTCATTTGACTTTGCTGTTTTTTTACTTACCAAAGGTGGCAAGTGCAGTACTTTGAATGGTGTTCCGTAGATGCTCCCAGTTCTCTGTAATAGTATCACCATGCTGAGGGCTACTGAGCACTTTCTCGAAGGTCGCAGTGAATTGAGCGATCATGAAAGGGTCTGACATCTTGCTGGTATCAATGCGTGGTTTCCCTTCATGTCTGACACGATAGAGTTTTCTTGGTTGTGCTCTGATTTTGCAGCAAACCAAGGAGTGATCTGTATCACAGTCTGCACTATGGTACGAGCGCGTGGAGAGCACAGACCTGAGGAGTGGCCTTAGTAGGTGTTGGTCACGCAGAGGTCATTGTGGACTCACAACTCTCTAAGAGCCGTTGTCCATTTTCATTCATCTTGCCAATACCAAACCTGCCCAGACATGAAGGCTGTGAAACATTATCGGCACCCACTCTGGCACCCAAGGACAACCAAGGAGATCTAGCATGTTCTTGCCTAGGTATGCTTTTGATGACTGCTGCTAGATTTTCGTAGAAACTGATCTTTAGCTTCTGAGGCAGAGTACAAGAGTAGGAGCACTACACACACTGACACAATGGGTGATGGGACCTGTGCTAGTTTGCAGGCGGAGCGTTAACAGGCGTTCTAATCCATTCTCGTCTGGTTTCAAACCATTTTTAGTTAGTAATTTTTTGATCGCAAAACCTACTCCGTGATCCTCTAGTTTTATTAAGACTTTCATCTATCTTTCCCTTGCCAATAAAAATGTGTAGTCCATTCTCGCTCACTGTTTTCCAGGGCCCGCCCAGGCGCGTTTTATTCCTGAAGTGGCAGCTATATCCACCTGAAGTCGTTTAAGCTCATCATTAAATTATGGCATGTCTTCCTTTACATCGTTTACACGTCCGGTAGGTTTTTCGGATAATCCAGTCAACATAGTCCGGACGTTCCAGCATCCCAATCTGAGAGTTTGCTTATTTTTCTATTATTCCGATAATTGCTTAGTGCAAAATTTTATGTCCACAGTTCGGGTTTGACACTAATCCCCATGCACCCCAATGGGGAAAGCAGACAGTGTCAGGGGGGACAACACGTTAGTGACTGGGGGCTGCCCAGATTGTTGAAGCTTTGGGCGGTAGCTGTCACAGTGAGATCCTAGAACCTCTCCCCACTGTCGGAAGTTGCCCCCTGCGCCATGCCCTACGCCACAAAATGCTTATAACCGGTAACATGCTACTTGTCCCGTGTTTTGGCCGACACCTATAGGGTGAAGCTGGAGTGTCCTCTCCGAGGCGCAAGCTTGGGCACAGTTATATGGAGATCAAGCTGTTGCCCATGCAGCATGTTCCCCCTCTCCACACAGCTTAGGACCCGACTCCGGGTATTTAACTTCAGGGTTTACTCCCGAAGCACAATTCCAATAAATGGATATTTCCCGCAAGGCAGCGGTGGTTTGAATTCAGAGTTCCCTTCTCTTAGATAAGCTACCAACCCAAGGATTACGAGCCCTAATCTGCCCGAAGCTGCTGGTTTTAAGGCGCCAGTCGCTCGCCTTTGTCTCTTCTCCTGGGGCGTCAGTGGAAACAGTTCCGCCGGGCTCAAATCTGGTTGTCAGAGGCTGCTTGAGGCGCGTGCCATAGAAGTATCTTATCTGCAGTGAGAGCTTATCCTCAACTACAACTCCCCGGTTGTAACAACCTTTTGGAACCCGTGTAATCAGTACGTACAAAAAAAAAATGTAACTGATTACTGCCGTAGTGGAATGAGCGATCGTGATGGGGGGTTGCCCCAAATCCATCTTGTGACAGTGGTACACATAGTCAGATCTCTTGTTTCTTCTTATTCTTCTGAGAACACCCATGTACTTGAAAATGCTTTATTACCACAGTGGTTAGCTATAGACAGCTGTCATCTCCATATAGCTTGTACTGGACTGCTAATTGTAATAGTCACACATATTTTTATTTAACGGAAACAGGATGGACATGAAAAAGGCACATGAGCGTCATTACCCTCAGCTTCAATATCGCCATCTTGGCAGAGAACCTACTCTGTTAATGCATGCTATTAACAATTGATTGTACTTAGTGATAGCTATTTAGAGCAGAATTATTTGTTTCTTTACACAGTGTAATCATATTGTTTTTTATAGTTTACGTGTGCTGATTTTTACACAAATTCCCCATTTCGCTGGAGATTTTTCTTATCAGTATTTGTCGTGGTTGAAGTTTAAGGGTTTTAGAGTATTTGTCGAGTCAGGACAAATTTTTGTGAAATCGACAATGAGAGTGAACTGACTGTGAATTTTTTAGACAACACACTCAGATAATGTGTTTAAATAGGGTGAACCTGAGACGAACCTGGAAGAGGATTCATTAAAGCTATCTCTCTTTCCAAGCCCCAACACACTTATGTAGTCTTAAGAACCACCCGCTCTCTCTCCTTTCGCTGTCAAATAGAGACAATAGTAACCAGCTGCAATATTAAGTATGGATGAAGCATCGTAACAACCGTTAATAAATGAGTAAAATTTATTACAAGGTTCTTGAAGGAAAAAAATATTGACAAAAGTATATCAGCAACAACATAAGAAAGGAATCAAATATTTACATCAAGTTAACAAAGTATTTCAATTAAACACCAACGAAACAAACAATCCCCCAACACAAAAAAAAACCGCCTGTAGAACACCGACAAAAATAAATAAACAGAGTTCCCTAATCCATTCCGCTTCTGTGGAAAAACCTAACATCCAGTAAACGCCAGTTAGTGTCTTTATATGTATAATCCTCCTACAGATGATGAATTACCACTATAAACCCCCACTGTAGGCGCTTTCCATTGCGCCGTTTCTCGTTCACACACTAACAACAAGATAGGGCTGTTAGACTACTCTGTCTATATTCGCTGACCGCTAATACGTGCCGGGGGTTTTTGAGTGACCAGAAACACACAAAAGAAGAAGTTAATTTAGGGGATAAATGGTCCACTGCGCTATTATCCAGCGCGTGAATGGGCCTGCGTACTTGATTTTAAATCCGAGATTTTTGGACTGGTTTGAACTTTGGTGTCTGAGCGCTACAGTTTTAAGCACACAGTCTGGTGCTTTCAATTCTGCTGGGAGATACTGTGCATGATCGATTTGCCTGGGAAGCGACTATGCTCTGACTTTTGATCAAAAGTCGAGTAGGAAACCACTATACTGCCAAATACGATTTCCAGGATTTGGCTATGGCTCGTTATACACTGCTTGAGCTCATTTCCCATTAGAGAGAGGGCGTCGAAAAGGGTTTGTACTTCAGGTATAGATGACAGCTCGTGGTGCTTATTGCTTTCGGGAACCGTTAATCGAGGAGAATGTTACGTTTCTTCGCCTGACTGGAATCCTGTAGTAGCAGGGGTTTACCCTTGAAACTGGAGACCAAAACAAACAACCTTTACATCAAGCAAAACCAATAAAATTACAATAACGTTAGTAATAAACAGTTATGCCCCACTACGAGATTTTATAAATATGTGTTTATCATTGCTATGATAGTCTCGGGCAGTCATTTATCCATATGATGTCGCCTCCTTTTGCTTCCTGACTCTATCAATTTATCAGCATGCGCTCGCATAGGCTCTAATATAGCCTTGTACATACATGTACCACTGTCAGCAAATGCCCTTGACAGCAAAATCTACTCCCACGTCCTCTTCCAACTCAACACAAGGTATATTTAACCCTGTAGTTTACCACAGCTGAGTGGATATGCGATTCATCCTTACAACATTAAGTGAATTTACAGAAAATACAGGCACTAGACATTACATAATAAATGGTATGCGCCCCTTGGGGTCGATACACAAAAAGGAAAAAGTAATAACCTCCCAAAAATTGAATACAAGAAAAATTGCAATGTTATTGCTCTAATAATACGTTGTGACTTAAAACATAAGATATAATTATATCTCTGGCTGGTGGCTGCTGTCAACGATTGCCGTGAAAGTTCTAGAACTGGTGTCTAACTACACAAGTAGGCAATAAAACTGAATTAATTCCATATTCAACCACTAGAAATAATTTCTCTCAGAAAGTAAAAAGTGACTAAACCTCCTTATAATTCAAGTGCTAATAGTGCACGCTCCACGTCCACTATTCAGGTTTAATGAACAAACTTTACACCACCAGACATTTCCTTAAAAGTAATGGTAGGCTTTTTAGTTCACTCTTAAACCCATGGTAAAAGCACTGAACGGACTTATGAGGTTCTTCGACTAGTAAGTATCTATTAGCATAAGTTTGCCATTAACCTCGTTGTAAACAATAACACCAAGAGACACCCAACAGCTTAAGCACCATTTAACTTAGGCGGTGATGGCGCTACATTATCACTGAATTAATTACCGGGGAGAAATCACCTAAGATAATTTCAAGTTACACACTAATATCAGTTATTTATATATATAAAAGCTAACAGGACTTATTATATTATTAAAAAAAGATGTCAACTTTTCTCGAGATGACGAGAATAGGCAAAACACAATCTAGTTTTGTGCTTCAACTGCCTTTGTCTCATTGGGTCATCTACGGCCAGGAAAAATTTACGAGTGTGCTTGACTGAGTAAAATTATCTGGATTTATAATCTACAAGAGACGCTACGCACCCCCGGGCCACCTGGCATCGCATGTTTTTCCACAGATGTTTCGGCGTATAACGTAATCATGAGTACGACAAATCTTATTCTTAGAGTCTACTCAGCAAGACAACAACCGCGAGAAAGTTTCGTAGATAAGACATAATATTATTCTAGATGCTAACTGCGGCGATCACGGGCCACAAACAAAAGTCTCAGAACGAACGTGGAAATTGCTCCTCCCTTGATATCGAAGATGAAAGAGGGTACCCAGACCTCAAAGGGTAATGCCTCACCGTTTTGCTATCCCGATACCAACATTTACGTAGAATCAGCGGTTCGCTCTTCCAAGAAAACTAATTCATCGCTCGTGATCAAACGCTGTTTAACGCAGCAAACAAAGCGTTTCTCCTAGTCAGACAAAACCACCGGGTTGGCAAGCTTAGTTAATATTATTATAGTATAGCTGAAGTACTACTTGACCAAGTGGTGATAATTGTATAATGAAGGCCAGAAACGAAATCAATTGCTAGCCGGCGCGCGTGGGGTCGGAGAGGGGAATAATTAGCTACGTATGTAGGAAGATGGTAGATTGCTTAGCGAGTAGGATGTATAGAAGAAGATTACCGGAGATAGCAGTTGGCATAAGATGTTGTGCTCAGGAAAAGCCTTGCTCCGCCCCCACATGGTGTAGATTGGGTGACGTGTCTGGTAGTAGATCTCAGAGATATAGAAGTTATAAGGACGAAATGGGGGAACGGGTTGCGCGGAGTAATAATATTAGCTGGCATTCCGGCGGGTTGACAGTATTTATCCTTTATTATTTTTCTAAATAACTACCAAGGGACTGTGACATTGTTTTTTCCTCATGGTTTGTCATTTTTGCATGACGCTGTTACGGAATATAGTTTCCGCGCGCATTAGGCCCCGGCAATTCTAATTAGTGCCGCTCAGAGTCTATAATTACGAGCATTATACTTTCATGTCTTCTTCATTAGATGGGTTTATTTGTGTGGTTTGTTGTTTTTTATGTGATGTTTTTTTTGGCACCAAAATTTCGTAAATTGATTTTTTTTCCCATGTATAATTTAAGCAATCGCGGTATTATGAACATGAGTAACTCCTCCAATTGTATGGTATTTATTGTTTCCAGCCAGAGAAGAGAAAGACGTCATTGTCATCATAGATGTGCCTTACATGCTTACATGGGACACCCCTTTAGTTGTGCTCTTTTGATGTTAACTTCTGAAAATGGATAAATAGCTGGAACAACAAGAGGAATTTAGTGTTCGTACATCCAAACTTGTATCAGAAATAGAGAACAACATAATTTTTTCCCCAGACACATTTTTGGTGGTTTTATATTCCTCCATTTATTATTATTGTCTTTCGGTTGACACATTTTTTATATATTTGTGTTTTATTTGGGGTGATTACGTTTTCTTTGTTTTTGGGTTTGTTTTTTTGTTGGTTTTTAATAGTGAATACATTCCAAACTATGTTTAAATGTATACGGGAATATGTTTTATTGCGTATGTGTTATTTTCCTTGTTATTGTGTAACTCTAATGTGTTATATTACCTCTTAACCTTGCTTGTTCTCTAGAGAGGGCCCACTAACTTGGCGATTGACTTCGTATAACACTGACTTGCAATTTTGGTAGGTAGGCATGTCACGTGGGAGATAAATATATTTAAGGCTCGGATACAATATTATTGTGGTGCAGTGGATGTGTTTATCGGGATCATAGTTGTAATTTATCAGTATCTGTGATTATATATAGTTATTGTTTAGTTATTATCAGTTATGTAGTTATAATATTCTCGTCCATAATAAATACTTTCTTTTAATTTTGTATTTTGTTTTTGCTACTTCTGTAATTGCGTCGTTTGTTTTTTGGACTGGCTATTCACCGCCTACCTAGGAAAATATATATTAACATCCCTTTTTTTTTCTGATACGTAACTACCTTTTCTGCTCATAAACTATAAGTTTCCTAGCTCAACATAAACAACTAAACAGTTAGGCTCTTCGTCTCACTATACCTCTTCTGTCCGTATGTGGATTTGGTTAGTTATTTATGGGTCAACCTGTTTTAACAGCTTGCTCACTGTGGGAATCTACGATTGTGTCGGGGCCAATAGTCTGGTTGTTGTCTTTAACTGCTGATGAGCAAATGATTGACTTGAGCTCTTTGTCTAATCTTTGACTCCGGCTCGCACGTCACAGATATACAACACTTTATATTGTATACATTCTACAAATATTACAATCTGTTTTTGTTTGTACTAGGGTTGCGAGCTTCTCGCTACTTTTGTTGGCGCCAATACAAGGTTGAAGACTCCTTTGGTTTTTTGCTTCGCTGAGATTTAGGGTCTCGACCTTTTTGGTTGGCTTGTTCTGCCATTCCACACATATCACTTGCTGATAGTTGAATGTCATGAGCGTCCAGTTTGCTCCACACGCTTGGCTTGCACTTTAATAGGATTTCGTCCATCATCTAGTCCCAAGATACCGCACTGATTAATAGAAAAGGTAATGCAACAGATTGTCTTCGAATGAATTCCCCGCCATCACAAAGGGGCTCTCCAAATAACTCTGCAGATCCTAAAAATACTGGTTACTCTGGTTCGGGGTAGGCTATAACACAGGAATGGTTCCACACATCTGTTCACATAGCCATTAATTATCAGCTCATACCGACATATTCACCTGGGTCCATAGTGAGATCCTTCCGCATGCAGTTATTGTGTATGTCCATAAACAGAAACTATCAATACATATTAATCAAAAAATTTGTCAGAGAGATGAGACATAAATCAGCGACTTGTTTCACACGCACCTGTTGTTCGTGTGCTTATGGTTTAAAATTAAATTTCCTTGTTCTGGTGTGTCGCGCGCTCAGAGTGTGAGGGAGGATACAAGCAAATCTATATTAAAAATTACTTCCTTTTGTATTTTTTCTAGAAACTAGCTCAGCGCACAATAAATTATTATTTGGTCACAAATAAAAAAACTTCACTCGAGGTGTGAGTTATCTAATTGTATAAAAACTGTACGCCCATCAGGCGCTTTTTTTTATGCTTCCACGTTTTCAAAGTATCGCGCGCAATGTTTGTGTTTGCGTGAGATTAAAACTGTTGAGAAATGAAAACGCATTCTTCGTTTTCAGAGCTATCATAAATTGAATTGTAAATTGTAAAGTATGTACATTACACCACTGTATCATACCGAGACCCCCCCCCACACCTCGCCCGCTCCCCACCGCCCGCTCCCCGAGCATTTGTAAAGGTATTTGTTACGGTGTTTACTGGTTGTTTGGAAGACATTTGAGGTTAGATGTGATAAAAAACAATCTTGTGCATAATGAAAGCGATTTTGTAAAGGTTCAAAAGTAGCTAGTATCATTATATAATAAATCCATAAAATTGTATACATATACACTAGTAACCATCTAGAAGCTTCATAAATGAAGGGAAAAATCAAGATGAAGCCGAGAACCGCTTGATCAGTTCAGTACATTAGTTTTGGGTGCGCTACACATTTTCACAAGTAGACATCTCGTGTGATTATTAAATGCCATAATAGTTGTTCGTTTGTACACAAATCCAGTCCAAATTCCCTAACCTGTCATGTCAATTGATCATTTGACCGTTTTGCAAACCTAGAGGTTAGTTACCACTTGACGTACATCTTGAACAAAGTCCTACGGCCACATATTATACTATTAAGGCATTTTCATAAACAATGGTGAATATATAACTCGGGTTGCAAGACGCACTTTCCTCAAAGGCCCTGCGATGTACAATAGGGGCCTTTACAATATGTTCCGTGCGGAAGGATCTCCAAATTAATTAAGCCACGGTATAATATCTTGTTAGTCTACTAATGCTTGGAAGACTTAGATAATAAATGTTCCTTCTCCACTTCGAGGACAATCCGAGAAAGGGCCCCAAGAACATTAATGGTAAAATAACTCATGCAGTCGATGCTTACGTCATTGGGTTTACCAATTAGTACTTGCGTCAGCAATATGTTGGCAGGACACGTTACTATAGATTAGGGGTTGTAGTGTATCAAAATATGCTGGGCATTACAGCGGTATTCTCCGAAATAATTTGGGACTGTACGCACACTGTGGAAAAAGATTACAAAGCTTTTTTCTCCGGAATGAAACGGGCACACCTATAATAAGTGTAAACATCTTTACTTTTATTGTTAGTCTTATCTAATGTAGAGTCACACGGGTCGAAATCTAAGTCTATGTCGGAATCTGAGTCGCATGAATATGAAAGGAAAGTGTTTATGATATTATACTTTGTCATCAGCCCAAATCTAGATCAGTGATAAAGTAAATTTTTTTTTTTTTGATATAATAGATAATTTTTCGGTCAGAATGGAAATTGTTAACTGAAATTGTTTACATTGGTATTTAAGAAAGAGTGGAACCTATAACCGTGAAATACTCATGATAGGAATAAACAATCACTTTATATAAGGAAAAGTAAACCTATAATTGGTTTTCTGAGTAGGAAAATACAAGGTACTTATGTCCTCTTATTTTAATATGTTGGCAAAACGCGTTTTTATGTGTTCTTGTATTAAATTGGGATTTAATATACGAAAAATTTGCAGCATCGAATGAAAATAAGAATACTTCCCATTTAACCAATTATATATGTATTTCGTATAGGATAATTGATCATTTAAATAACGTCACTACCCTGGTGGAGGATGCCTCAACATTGACATTAATGTACTCTTAGGCACATAATATCATTATTTTCCTGGGACTTAGTTAATTACCTTTGAATAAGGTTTTAGTTCCCTAAATAAGTTTGTTTTATCGCTAGCGAGCATATAGTACAGGTGGTAAAATTGTTGTCTCTTGGCTACCGTTTACATTTGTAGAATCCACAAGCAGGGACTGGTACATTATATAAAAAATTAAACGGGCCACTGTGTTATGGATGGAGTAGTGAAGGGCGTATTAGTACGGCCTGCAAGTGTTTGTGATTGATGCGATAATAATTAAAATGAGAATGCAAAATGATTTTATACTTATGCGGCAGTGATAGTTGCAAAAGTTTCATAATAGTCACACGGCTCCAGAAAGTGTGCACACTATTATGTAGTGATAACAAAAAGAAGAATTTTGAATAGGTCGAGCGTTTTCTTTCATTCGAGTCTAAGCATCAGTAAGAAATCAAAACAAATGAGTTGACAGGCACACTAAATATCGTTCACAAGATCTCACAAACCATCCTGTTGGTTAGATAAATTCACTGAAGAGAAGAAGCATGCAGGTTGTGTGTATTTACCACAGTTCCGCTTGTGTTGCAAGCGGCAGAATAGTTCGAGTGGTCATCATATATTTATATGCGCATGGAAACATTAATTGTAGTATAATAAGTATGCAGTTATATCAATGTTTGGCTGTTTGACACAACGGGGACAGGACATCTGCAAAGCACAGTTGTCGGTGCCTCTAATAGCGTATGTCATAAATTAACACGGCTGTATCATTGAGTTAGATAGCGAGCAACCGCCCCCCTTTCGCACTTCCCCTTATGGTAGTTTTATTCAGATAAAAAATATCTCCAACCCAACCCACCGCCCCCCCCCCCTCCCCCCCCACCCCCCCCCTCCTTCCCCCATATAAACCCCGCCCCCCACGTGCGCCCCCCCCCCCCCCCCCCCCCCCCCCACCCTGCCGTCCCCCCACCGATCGGTACTCGATGTGTAATTTGGTGAATCAGTATAGTATAGAGATCGTCGGAGTGTGCTGTACCCACTTGAACAACATTATTGATGGACTAGGACGCTGACTGTGTCACAAGGACCTGTGTATCTGAATATTCGCGTGTCACGAGTGTGCGTGTCTTGAAGTTTCCTATATACATATAGTGGGATTGTGTAGAGTATTGCTATTTTCCAGTGGGGTTACTGATTAATTTGGCTGTCATGGTGGCTCAGTGTAAGGGAATTTGTGATGACGGGTGGTTCGTTGTAATTTTGTGTGGTTTCGGATGAGGGTGAGCGGTGTCTGAATTGTGGCGTGGGGTGGTATGTTGGGGGGGAGTTTTGTTATGAGGTTGTGGTAGAGGCTTTGCTAAGGGCCCAATGATGCATGTCCAAATTGAACAATTTTTGGTGAACCCTCTTTCATTATCGGACAAAGCAAAGGCAGACAAGTATGCGGTGTATATGATAGTTAGGACAGATAGATTTAGGGGATATGATGATTAGTTATTATCTTCTGATATAATATATTGTTATAGTCATTTGTGTAATATTTTATTTATATAATGCACCTACCGGTCTATTTGTGATTTGTGATGGTTTCATCGATTTGATCTTGGAGTAGTGGGGTTGCTTGGTTTCCGGGTGGTGATGTTTATAGTAGAGATATATTAACGATGTTATTGGGTTTTTACTACCGTGTGAGAATTATATATGTGTGTGGGTGTGTGGGGTGGGGGGGAAGGGGGGGGGGGGGGGGGGGGGGAGGGGCGGGGGGGGGGGGGGGGGGGGGGTGGACAACTCCTTGGGGAGAGCCCTCCGAACAGTAGTACAGTATTTTAAGATTAGCCATAGTTGGAAGAGCACCCTTTGTGATGCGGGGGAATTCACAGCATGCGCACGTACTTCTTAATCATAGCTTGGGACTAAGATGTGACGATCCTTTTAGAAAAATGCTAGAGCCTCAAGCTGGAGGGGAGAAATCACGCGGTGTCATGAATTTCAAAACACTCGCAAGATTGTTGGAATGGCAGAGAAAAGCCACAAAACAAAAAGCTCTAAAATTTACAGCGTAGACTGTAATGCCAAAAGGAGTCTTCAACTTGGTAGATTGGCTATCCAAAAGAGCGAGAATACGCGCAAACCCACGAGTACGAAACAAAGACAACAATGTGAATATTTGTAGAAGTACAGTTTATTAATGTTTGTATATCTGGACGTGCTGACAGAGTCAATAGCTGATTTGACAAAAGAGGCTTATATTCATCATTTGTCGGTCGCAGTAATGGACAACATTCCTGAAACTCCCGACACTATACCACAGAGCAGCTGGGAAAAAAGAGTGACAGTATATTAAATACCTTAATCCCATTACTGACAGAGAGGGATTGAGGACGAAAGAAGCTTACTGGTTTGGTTTTGTTGCTAGAACTTATGTTATGACAGATTAGGGAGTTCAGCGCACGCCGCAATTAGAAGTAAAAGGGGATGTGTAATTTATAGGTGCCTGAGTGCGGGACATACCCAGTACACGGACAAATTACAAAGTAGACAAAGCAGTATATACATTTTTAAAGAAAGTATATAATGTTTTTGTATGGAGAATAGTTTTAATTAATAAATAGATTAAGAAGGAAAAATTTCTTGATTAATATCCAGTTTAGTAGTGTTAGGATAAATCTATGTCAAGATATACCTGCCTCTGGCCCAAAATTTTGTCGTGGCCATTAGAAATGTGTTTACTATCCACGTGAGAATCCTACCAAATGGGTGGTTCAAGAATGCCCAAACAGGAGCCACCTCTCTGTGTAGTGTACAGCCTCGGTAATGAGTGAATTAATAACATTGTCTTACCGCACGATGTTAAGGAGAAATTAAAAACACATACGCAATAGAGATCAAATATCCGATTTACGCGTTAATAAAAAAACACTAGTTTGGAGTATCTTCGACTATTTTGAAAAAAAAAAAGAAATAACAAACAAAAAGACAAAGTAAACTATCAACCAAAAGCAAAACAAAAATCGAAGTTGTACAAAAATGTAAAACCATGTGGACTATGATTAAGGTTAATGAGGAAGTAAACCACCAAAATGTGATGGGGAAATAATTATGTTGTTCTCTTTCTGATAGCAAGTTTGATTTGACGATCACTAATTCTCTTGTGGTCCATGCTATTTCCATTCTTCAGAGAAGTAGAAATCAATGACACTACTAAAGGGTGTCATGTAAGGCATGTAAGCACTATCTATGTATGGAGAAAATGTGACGGCTTCTCTGGCTATTAACAATGTAAAAAATACATTACAATGGAGATTTATCATTCATAAGTACCCGAGTGCTTATTATAAAATGGGAAAAAACAATTTAAGGAAATTTTGTCCAAAAAAAAAATAAAATAAAATAAAAAAAAATTCCATTTCTAATGAAGAAGACATGAGAAAGTATTGCGCGTTATTTCGAGGAGCTGCTCTATTTAGTTTGCGGGGCCATAATGCGCGGAATTTTCCGTAACTCTACTGAAAAATTGACCATGGAAAAAAAAATTCCAAAGTCACTGGGAGTTATTTAGAAATTAGTAGAAGGTGTAATACTGTCAACGGGATTGACTATATAATTTTATTCTACCAACACGTCCCATTTCTCTTACTCATTTTAATTGTTTCTGGTTTCCTCAGTGTTTTTTGCCACTTTCGGTTTTTTTTTATCTTCTGATTTTACATACGTAGCTAATTATTCCCCTCTCAGACCCCCCCCGCGGCCTTGATTTCGTTTTGGCCGTCATTATAATTTCACCACTTGGTCAGGTAGTACTCAGCTTAACCTATAATATTACCTAAGCTGCACCCGGTGGTTTGTCTGACTAGGAGAAGTGAACGCTTGTTGCTCGTATACAGCGTTTGATCCACGAAGCGAGAAATTGTTTCTTTGAAGAAGCAAACCGCAGGATCTACTAAAGTTGGTAGCGGTGGTGCCAAAAAGGTGAGGCAACCCTTTTGGAGGTCTGGGGTACCCTCTCTTCATCTTCGATTCAGGGGAGGACAATTTCACGTACGTTCTGAGATGTTTTGTTGTTGGCCCTTGATCGCCGCAGTTAGCTCTAGAATAATATTATGTCTTTCATACTACGAAACTTTCTCGCGGTTTGTTGTCTTCTGGATGTTAGATCTCTAGAATAAGGATGTTGTCCAGAGTACTCATGATTACGTTATCGCCGAACATCTGTGGAAACATGCGATGCCATGGTGGCCGGGTGGTTGAGCGTCTCTTGTTGATTATAAAATCCAGATATTTGTACTCAGTCAGAAGCACCACTCGTAAATTGTTTTCTGGCCCGTAGATAGGACCAATGAGACAAAGGCAGTTGTGAATGTGACTCAAAAACTAGATTGTGTGTTGCCTATTTCTCGTCATCACGAGATATAAGTTGACATCTTTTTATAAGTATATAAAGAGATCATGTTAGCTCTATATAATATATTATAACTGATATATTAGTGTGTGACTTGAATCTGTGTATCTTGTGTAGGTGATTTGTCTACCGGTAATTAATTTTCAGTGATATGTAGGGCCGATACAGCTGTCCTAAGTTTAGATGGTGCTTAAAGCTGTTGGGTGTGTCTCTTGGCAGAGTGAGTTATTGATTTACCCAACGGGCCTCTAGAGGTCTAATGGGCAAACTTGGCTAATAGTACTTACTAGTCGAAGAACCTATTAGTCCCGTTCAGTGCTTACCTTGGGTTAAAGATATGAAACTAAAAAGCTACCATTACTGTAAGGAAAATGTAGCCCCAAGGTGGTGTAAGTTGTTCACTTCTTAAACTGAATAGTGACGTGATAGTGCACTATAAGCACTTGAATTTTAAGAGGGTAGTCACTTTTTACTTTCTGAGAGAAATTTCTAGTGGTTGATTATGGAATTATCATATGCCTACTTGGTGTAGTTAGGACACCAGTTTAGAAACTTTCACGGCAATCGTGACAGCAGCCTACGCAGCCCAGGATATATTATATCTTATGGTTGAAGTTCACGAAACGTATTATTAGAGCAATAATAACATTGCATTATGTCTTGTATTCAATTTTTGGGAGTTTATTACTTCTTCCTTTTTGTGTATCGAACCCAAGGGGGGCGCTGTGTGTCATTATATTATGTAATTTCTAGTCATGTGTATTTTCTGTAAATTCACTTAATGTGGTGTAAAGTGAATGTCGCTCATATCACACCTTCAGCTGGAAACGGACAGGGTTTAAAATATACCTTGTGTGAGTTGGAAGAGGACGTGGAGTGATCTTTGCTGTCAGGGCGATTTGCGAACAGGTACATGTATGTACAAGGTATATTAGCTATGGAGCGCATAGATGATTGAGAAGAGTGGAAGCAACAGGAGGGCGACTCATATGGATAAAGGAACAGCCCAGAGACATATCAGCAAGCAATGATAACAATTGTTTATAAATCTCGTGGTGTGGGGGCATAAATCGCGAGCGCTCGCTATAACGTTATTGTAATTTTTATTGTTTGCTTGATGTTAATCTTGTTGTTTGTTTTGGTCTCCCAGTTCAGGAGGGTACCCCACTGCTACTATGGATTCCAGTTCAGGCGAAGAACGTAAACATTCTCCTCGATCTAACGGTTCCGAAACAGAATAAGCACCAGACGAGACTGTCATCTATTACCTGAAGTTACAAACCCCTTTTCGACGCCCAATCTCTCTAATGGGAAATGAGCTCATGCAGTGTTATACGAGCGCCATAAGCAAATCTGAAATCGTATTGCGCAGAGTAGTAGTGGTTTCTAATCGGACTTTTGATCAAAAGTCAGAGCATAGTCGCTCTTCCAGCAAAATCGATCAAAGCACTATGTTTCTCCAGCAGAATTGAAAAGCACCAGACTGTGTGCTTAAAACTGAGCGCTCAGACTACCAAAGTTCCAAACATTCCAAAACCGGATTCTATAAAACATCAAAGTACCGCAGGGCCCATTTCACGGCGCTGGATAATAGCGCGTGGACCATTTATCCTAAATTAAACTTCTTCTTTTGTGTGTTTCTGGTCACTCAAAACCCTCCCGGCACGTATTAGCGGTCCAGCCTGAAATATAGGGAACGAGAGTAGTCTACAGCCCTTCTTGTTGTTCAGTGTTTAGTGACAAACAAACCGGCGCATGGATAGCGCATCTACAGTGGGTTATAGTGTAATTCCTCTCATCTGGAGAGAGGAGGGAGTATACATTATAAAGACCACTAAACTGACGAGTTACTGTGGGATGTGGTTCTACAGAAGAAGGCGGAAGGATAGGAACTCGTTTATTTATTTGTCGGTTTCTACAGGCGGTTTTTTGTGTTGGTGGGTTGTTTGTTTCGTTGGTGTTTAATTGAAGTTACTTGTTAAACTTGATGTAAATATTGATTCCTTTTCTTATGTTGTTGCTTGATATACTTATGTCATATAATTTTTTTCCTTCAAGATCCTTTAAATAAATTTTTACTCATTTATTAACGCAGTTGTTTGACGATGGGCCTTCATTCCATATTAATATTGCAGCTGTTTACCTTTGTCTCTATTTGACCAGAGAAAGGAGAGGAGAGCGGGGGGGTTATTAGGACTACTTAGTGTGTTGGGCTTGGGAAAGAGGAGATAGCTTTAATGAATCCTCTTCCAGGTTTCGTTCTCAGGTTCACACTATTTAACACATTATCTGTGTGTTGGTTCTAAAAATTCACAGTCAGTTCACTGCCACGCCATTGTCGAATTTCTCACGAAATAATTCTGTGCTGACTCGACAAATACTCTCTTAAAACCCTTAATATCACCACGACAAAATACTGGTAAAAGAAAAACCTCAGCGAATATGTGAATGTAAAATCAGCACAGCGTAAAACTATAGAAAAAACAATTGGGGATTACACTGTGTAAAAGAAGAAACAAGATAATTACTGCTCTAAATAGCTATCACTAGGTACAATCAATGTTAATAGCATTGCAATTAAACAGAGTAGGTTCTACTGCCAAGTGGGCGGATGAGCTGAGGGGTATGACGCTCATTTGTGCCTTTTTCACTAGTCCCATCCTTGTTTCCGTTAAATAAAAATGTGACTATAGACAATTAGGCAGTTCCAGTACAAGCATATATGGAGACGACAGCGTCATATAGCTAACCACTGTGGTAATAAAAGCATTTTCAAACAAGATACATGGGTGTTCGGTCAGAAGGGAAATTAAGAAGAAAGAAAATGACAAGAGATGTTCTGACTATGATTGTACCACTGTCTAACAAGATGGATTTGGGAGCAAACCCCAATCACTGAATCGCTATCATTCACATACGGCAGTAATCAGTTACATTTTTTTGTTTTACGTGTACTGGATTAGTCACGGAGTTTCCAAAGGTTGTTATCAACGGGTAGGAGTATGTAGTGAGGAGAAAGCTATTCTCTGCAGATAAGATACTTACTAGGGTACACACGCGCACCTCAGTGCAGCCCGTCTTACAAGCCATTTGAGCCCGGCGGAACTTTCTGCCAGAGTGACGGGGAATAGAGACACAAAAAGGCTGAGCGACTGGCTAGCCTTAAAAACCAGCAGCTCGGGCAGATAGGCTCGTAATCACTTGGTTAGGTAGCTTTTATATAAGAGAAGGCTCTCACGACACGCGCTCTCGCTCCAAACCAACCGCTGCCTTGCTGGGAATATCGATTTATGGAATTGGCTTCGGGAGTAACCTGAGTTAAAATCCGGAAGTCGGAAGTCCCTAAGAGTGTGGAGAGGGGTGGAACATGTTTGCATAGGGCAAACTAGGCTTGAGATCCTCTAATATTAACTGTGACCCAAGCGAGGCGCCACGAGATTGTCGGTACACTCCAGCTTCACCTCATATAGGGATGTCGGCAAAAAGAAACACGGGAAGTAGCAGATACAGGGTCTATAGAAGCATTTTGTGGCGTGGGATCATGCGCCCAGGGTGGCAACTTCCGGACAGTGGGGAGAGGTTTCTAGGATTCTTCAGACTGGGACAGCTACCGTCCCGCTTTCAAGCTTGGGCAAGCCCCCAGAAGTCACTATAACGTGTTTTGTCTCCTGACACTGTCCTGCTTTTCTACCAGTGTGGGTGCCGATGGGTGGTATTAGCTTTGTCACCCCACCGACACTGAACTGTACGACATATTATATTAAAATGCACTACCAGCCCAATTATCGGGAATGTAATTCATAAATAAGCCCAAACTCTCCAGAAGATTGGGATATTGCTGGAAATGACGTCCATCCGGACTATGTAGTTGAATCTGGGGGGGACTATCCGAAAAAACCTACAGGATGTTAAAGAAGAAACGATGTAAGGAAGACAGCCATCTATTAATTAATGATGAGCTTCATAAACGACTTTCAGGTGGATATAGCTTGCACTTCAGGAAACGCGCTGCCTGGGGGCTCTGGAACAGGTGTGAGCGAGAGGACTACCTACATTTTATTGGGCCAAGGGTACAAGATCTTAATAAAACTTAGAGAACTCACGGAGTATATGGTTTTGCGGTCAATAAAAATCTTACTAACTAAAACTTGGTTTTGAACACAGGCGAGAGATGGATCAGCAGGAACGTTCACTGTTATACGCTCCGCTCTGCAAAAACTAGCAGCATACTACACAGGTCCCATCACCCTTGTCAGTGTGTGTATGCTCCTACTCTGTACTCTGCCTCAGGAAGCTAAAAGATGAGTTCTACGAGGAATCGAGAAATCTAGCAGCAGTTAATCAAAAGCATACCTAGGCAGGCAAAGAGAACAGCTTGTTCTCCTTGGTGACCTTTAACGCTAGAGTGGGTGCCGATAATGTTTCATTGGTTCCTTCATTCTGGGCAGGTTTGGTATTTTTTGGTATGGCAACGATGTAACATGAAAATGGACACAACGGCTCTTAGATGTGTGTGCCGTCCCAACATGACCTCTGCGTGACCAACACCTACTTTCAGACAAAAACCCCAGGCATAAGGTGTCATGGAGACACCCACGATCCAAGCACTGGGTCACCAACTTGACCTGATTCTCTGTCACAGAAGGCCACTCCTCAGGTCTGTGCTCTCCACCGCGCGTCGTACCATAGTGCAGACTGTGATGATAGATCACTCCTTGGTTTGCTGCAAAATCAGAGCACAACCAAGGGGTATGGGAAAACTCTATCGTGTCAGACATGAAGGGATCTAAACCAACGCAAGATTGATAACCACCATCAAGATGTCAGACCTTTCATGATCGCTCAATTCACTGCGACCTTCAAGAAAGAAAGTGCTCAGTAGCCCTCAGCCATGGTGATACTATTACAGAGAACTATGGGAGCATCTACGGAAACACCATTCAAAGTACTGCACTTGCCACCTTTGGTAAGGAAAAAAGCAAAGTCAAATGACTGGGGTTTGACGCCCTTTTATCAGATGTGATGGCACCTGTCCATTGAAGTACGCTAAGTCGCAGTGCTATGAATGAATACAAACGTTCACCGAGTGCCCAGAATCCCTACAGATCCTGAGGGCTACAGAGAAGCAAAGTTCAACAAACTGCTCGACGCTGTGCAAATGACTATTGGCTCCAGCTCAGTGAGAGCATCCAGATCGCAGCGCAAACAGGCAACATTAGACAAATGTATGACGGTATAAAGAAGCACTTGGCCCCCATAAAAGTAAGACGGCACCGCTAAAAACCATCAGCGGAGAGAAGCTAACCGATAAGGGTAAGCAGATGGAGAGGTGGGTCGAGCACTACTCTGAGCTTTACGCTAGAGACAATACCGTTTAGCGCCTGCAGCCCTTGATGCTGTCAAATGTCTGCCAACTATGGGAGCGGAGCTGGATGCCGAAACCAATATTAGAGGAACTCAGTAAGGCCATTGATAGCTTGGCCTCTGGCAAAGCACCAGGCAGTGATGGGATTCCTCCTGATTTAATCAAATGCTGTAAGAGCACGCTATTACATCCCCTGCATAGGATGCTGTGCCAGTGCTGTGAAGAGACAACTATTCCTCAAGACATGCGAGATGCCAAGATTGTAACACTGTATAAAAATAAAGGAGACAGAAGTGATTGCAATAACTACAGAGGCATCTCTCTTCTTAGTATTGTTGGTAAGGTTTTTGCCAAAGTCATCTTAATGCGACTACACAAGTTAGCTGAGCGCATATATCCAGAGGCACAGTGTGGATTCCGAGCTGGCAGATCAACAACAGAAATGATCTTCTCTCTCCGCCAGCTTCAGGAAAAATCAAGAGAGCAGAAAAGACCATTATATATCGCCTTTATAGACCTCACAAAAGCATTCGACCTGGTTAGTAGGGATGGACTCTTTAAAATCCTCCTGAAAATAGGCTGCCTTTCTAAAATGCTGGAAATGATAAAGTCATTCCATGACGACATGAAGGGAACAGTCCAATATGCTGGAAGCACGTCACAGCCCTTTGATATACGAAGTGGCGTTAAACAAGGCTGTGTGTTCTGGCTCCGACCCTCTTCGGAATCTTCTTTGCCTTACTCTTGAAACATGCATTCAGAGATGCAACTGAAGGAATATGCCTTCACACTAGGTCAGATGGCCGTCTGTTTAATCTTTCAAGGCTGAAGGCAAAAACAAAAATCAGAAGGGTACTATAAGAGACTTGTTGTTCGCTGATGATGCTGCAGTCGTCACTCAAAGCCAACAGGAGCTTCAGAGCTTGATGAATCGCTTCACTAAAGCATGCAAGGACTTTGGCCTCACAATAAGTCTAAAGAAAACGAATGTGTGCTGAGTCAGGATGTGGGTGCTGCACCAGTTATCACTATCGATAAACTATGAGATTGGCAGTGGTGTGCACCACTTCACATACCTAGGGTGTCTACCATCAATGACAAACTCTCACTGGATACAGAAATCTAGGACAGCAAGCCGCATTGGCAAAGCTGCAGCTACCTTTGCCCGCACTCACATCGCGTGTCTTGGGGAAACTCTCAAAACTCACAATGAAGACCAAAGCTGCGGTATTATAATGCCTGCTGCTCACCAGCCACACTCCCTATATAGGCATGCAAAGAGAGAGAATTTGAGGACACTGGACATGGATTCAGCAACATGGGAGGATGATGAAGCTGCCTCGGATTGCGCACTAAGTGGCGCACTGCTTAAATTTACTCGTGCGCCACTCCAGGATTGGGCGAAGAAGGATCACGACAACACAGAAGAGCGTGTGGAGTGAATGAGAAGAACGTCGAAAAAACCAGGAAAATAAGCATGTTGAGGCTGCTTGTGAAGTCAGGGGCGCATTCTTAGTCAGTTATGACGAGAAGGGTGCTGTATTCATTCATTATTTATTAGTTATTATTATGACATGAGTGATTTTCGAAAAAAAGGCATCGACACATTGATTATCTTATCTAACAGACATTCGGGCTACTTAAAACATTTTGACCACTCCTGTGTGGTGGGTGATAATGTTCACATGTAAGATGGAGCCGTTTTCACAGCTCTGATGAGATTAAGCGCAGGTTAAAAGCCATTTTGGTGGGCCTGGTCAGTGTCTTCGGGTAGTTTTGTTTGATAGGCAGTAGGGGACGCGGATAGAGATAAGAGATTAATTGTGCTTGGGTGACACCATTTTGGACATGACCAGAGTGATGCACCTAATCGCTTCCTGTCTCGACTTGGTTATTGACAAAGATTACGTTAGATAAGTAAGAGAGAATTTGTTAATCACGTTGAATACACATTGCTCGTATGGAACGTTGTACAGATGTGTTGGTGAGTTCGCCTGTAGGCAATCGGATGATTCTCATATCCATAATATGGAATGTAGGTATGCACCTCTAGACATTGTTCCGCCACCAGAATTATAGACCATGTCAGGGAATATTTTGAAATTATCTCCACCCAACATTTTGTGTTTTGAAATGATTGTGTGAGCCAAAGTAGCAGCATGGCATTAATAACTGAGATGCAGGGATAGGCGCTCAGGCAGATAAACCTGAAATGTTTCAGGTGTTTAGCTCACTGACGAGAATCGTCTTGCCAAAGGACACCAGACTTGCCAAGTGTAGGGTAGAATTCAGTATTTCCATCTTATCAGATCGCGACACCTTCTTATCTGTAGTATTCATAAGGAGTATTTGTACATAAACACCAGCAAACTTACTAATTTAATAAGGAAATGCCACTGTGCTGAGGAAACTGGACATCACTCGTGAGTGCATGATGGTAATTTATCTTATAAAAGTAAACGGACCCCACAAGAACACCGTGTAAGAGGCCTAATCACGTGCCACTAACTTGCACTTCATTGAAGCAAAAAGTATGTGAGCCAGTTATTGGCGTAAGTTGTCAGTTTGATTCTATATTTATCTCATTACTTATACATGTGAAACTAATATGTATATATTAACCATGTGGAATATTAAATATGTGAAAATCGCTAGTCGTAAGGATGTCCCAAGTCCATTTTGAGGCTGGCGAACTCATCATAAAGACTGTTTGATTTCCTTGAACGACCACTGCTGAGGGCTGTGTGTGACAGTGCTTGTAATTGCTTCGTAG
>JAMPIV010006126.1:495000-511110 GCA_024509875.1 Oreohelix idahoensis | reverse complement strand
AGTTGTGCAAAACTTTCTGGGTAACTTTAAAGCAGACAATTATTCTGAATTAGTTGGAAACATGCTGTCGAGTTTTTGTGAACTTAGATGCAAAACGAGCATAAAATTGCACTACCTCCATAACCATTTACATTTATTTCCGGAGAATCTTGGCGACTTTAGTGAGGAGCAAGGTGAAAAATAAACGATACCCTAGAAATACGAGATAATTCCTGATTTTCTTTTGTTAGTCACATGCACGAACAGGTAACGAAGCTGAGAAATAAGGAAATATTACAAAAAAATAACGGATGACAATATTTATTTAATAAACACATTAAAATACTAAACAAGAAAGAATTATAAACACAAAGATACTATAGTCCGTTCGGAAATTCATGCCCACAGAAAGCGTCAATTTTCTCCAAAACTGTTTGTTGTATGGACATGAATTTTTGCATGCAGTCTTAGATTTTCCATGCAGTTATTAATATATTTTTTGCCCTTACAAAACTCATGTCATGTTCGAATTTTCTTCTTTACGTTATACGTTATATAAAAAACTCTTACTGTTGTCTGGGTTAATTTTTCTTAGTTTTACAGGAAAGTTACAAGATCCGTTCAAATTTTTTTTTTTTGGTTTGAATTAGTGTAATGACTACATGACCGCACGAATGCGCACCTATTGAACACAGTCGCGAGTAACTAATTCAAACCAAAAAAAATATTTTTGAACGGATCTTGTAACTTTCATGTAAAACTACTAAAAATTAACCCAGACAACAGTAAGAGTTTTTTATATAACGTAAAGAAGAAAATTCGAACATGACATGAGTTTTGTAAGGGCAAAAAAAATATTAATAACTGCATGGAAAATCTAAGACTGCATGCAAAAATTCATGTCCATACAACAAACAGTTTTGGAGAAAATTGACGCTTTCTGTGGGCACGAATTTCCGAACGGACTATAACAACGGAAATACAACAAAGAATGTCAACTGAAATAAATTAATGACAAGACTGGCTTGATGTAAAAGTTATGTCCCTGCTATGAACCAAATGTCGTCTACGAATGGGGAGTTAACATAACACCCAGACCTAAGGCTCTTTTATATTTGGACATGCGCCCTAATATAACCGACTAGGTTGAACGGAACGCGCCTCACCAAAACGAGGCAAAACTTTATTTAAAAAAAAACGTATGGAGTGCTGGTCAAACACTGCAGTTGGTTCCTTGCGGGAAGCCTGCATAGAAACAATCGATTGGGTAAGAAAAAAATCGAATAAAAAATATAAACAAAATATTTTAAACACACGCTTATAATGCACTAAAAACCTAAAAATAATTTTTCAAGGAGTTTATAGCTTGCAGTCAAAAAATGTAACATCAAATTGATAAAAATCGTGGGGCGCTTAAGCGCTTATCATATATTTTATCCATAAGTGTCTAATGAAGCATAAAGTAGAAGTTAATTTCATGCAGAATCAGCGCCCCACGCTTTTTGTCAATTTGATGTTACATTTTTTGTCTTGAATGTGTTGGTGTGAATGCGCAAGTAGTGCAATGTCATCTGCATATTCCAAATCTTCCAGTGTAGAAAACGTTGTCCATCTAATTCATCTTGGACTGCCCTCTGTAGTCTGGCGCATCACCCAATCTATGACTGTCAAAAATAATGTTGTTGATAAGGGGCATCCCTGTCGTACTCCTGTTTTCACTTCGAAAGTTACATTACTCGATCCAACACTGCACGTAAAGTTAGAATAGAGGCTTTTTATAATGGAAACAATGCGGCTGGGAATTCCATAAGCCCTCAGAATTTTCCATAGGCTGTCCCTGTGTATGCTGTCGAAAGCCTTTTCAAAATCAACAAAGTTAATGTACAGCTGTCTCTGCCATTCTGAGCACTGCTCTATAATGTTCCTGAGGGTAAATATATGATCTGCACATCTTCTGTTCTTTCTGAAGCCCGCTTGTTCTTTCCTCAGTTTTTGGTCAACTGCTTTTGAAATTCTCTGGATGATTATCCTGCCTAGTATTTTGCTGGGAACTGAGAGGAGGGTAATTCCTCTCCAGTTGTTGCAATCTGCAAGGTCGCCCTTCTTGGGCAATTTGACAATTATTCCTTTACTCCACTCTGTTGGTGTTGTCTCAGTTTCCCAGACTTGTGCAAATAGTGGTTCTAATAGTTCTGCTGCTAGTTCAGGGTCTGTCTTGAATAGCTCAGCGTTCAGATTGTCGTGACCAGGCGCTTTTCCATTTTTTAGCCCTTTGATAGCTGTGATAATTTCTTCTTTTCGTGGAATGTCTGTATTTACGTCTAAGTCACTTTCAGCCTCAGGAACATTCAGCTGAGTCTCTGGTGGTTCCTTATTCAGTGTTTCTCTGAAGTGCTCTGCCCATCTTGTTTCCTGCCCCTGTGCTGTGGTGATGAGGTTTCCTTGCTTGTCTCTTACTAACGTTATGTTGTTTGCACCTCGTTTTCCGCTGATAGCTTTAGTTATTTTATAAACTGTGCTTTGTTCATTTCTCAGTGCTGCCTCTTCTGCCTGTCTTGCAAGGTCATCCAGAAATGTCCTTTTGTCAGCACGGGTTTGACGTTTTACTTCCTTGTCCAGCTGACTGTACTGTTCACTGTATATTGCCTTTAACCTGGGAGACTTAGCTTCTGTTTTCTTCCTTTTCATTTCCTTTCTCTTCGCTATGGTGTTTAGCGTTTCTGGTGTTATCCAGTCTTGGCTCTTTCTTTCCTGGAATCCCAAGCATGACTTGCTGCTTTCTTTGTATATTGTTGAGATGGTGTTGAATTTCTGGTCCACATCGTCGGTCTCTGTTCTTTCCTGGCTTTTGGTAATCAGATATCGCCTCTTTACGTCGGCCATGAACGCTTTTCTGGTGAGGGGGTCCTTAAGTTTCGTGATGTTATATCTTTTCTGTTTGACTGCAACTGGTCCAGCAGCTCTGAGTTTCACCTTCAGTCTTGCTACTACTAGGTGATGATCACTTCCCACATCTGCGCCTCGTCTTACTTTCACGTCTTGTAGTGCATGTCTCCATCTGCCATTGATCATTATGTGGTCTATCTGGTTTTTGTCTCGTCCGTTTGGTGATTCCCATGTTAACTTGTGCACTTCTTTGTGTTGAAAAAGTGTTCCTCCAATGACCAGGTTGTTAATACTGCAGAAGCTAATTAATTTGTCCCCATTCTCATTTACTGTTCCACTGCCGCATTTCCCCATTACTCTTCCGTTATAATTATTATGTGTTCCAACTTTCGCATTTAGGTCTCCCATTACTATAATAAGATCGTACCTGGGTACAGTTTCCATTTCCTTTTGTACCTGTTGATAGAACTCGTCCTTGATCTCTTCATCGCTGTCGTTTGTTGGTGCATAGCATTGTATAATTGTGGTGTTGGTGAATCTCCCCCTCAGTCTTGCTCTTATTAGTCTGTTGTTAATGGGTTTCCATTCCAGTAGAGACCCTTCCATTCCTTTCTTAAGGATAATGGCTACACCTTCGTTGTGCTGACCGTCTTCTCTACCAGAATAAAGTACTATTTCCCCTGTAGCTGTTTTTATTCTCCCCATCCCTGTCCATCTGCTCTCGCTTATTCCCAGGATATGTAGTTTGTAATTCCTCATCTCTGCCGTGATCTGTCTCAGCTTTCCTGCCTCATTCATAGTTCTGACATTCCAAAAACCAATTTTGGTTTCGTGTTTTGCGGTCTGGGCATCCGTTTTCATGCCAGTGGCTTCCTTTCGGCTTTCACCACTGTCAGTCATACGAGCCTGAGACTCCGGATGTCCGTCCCGCATCAAAGTATTTTCATTTATTGCTGTTTCCGTAACGTGTGCGATTTTTTACACAGACAGGGGTGTCGGCCCTGTGCTAAAACCCCCAACCTGGAGGACCAGGGTACCAGCTTTTGTCTGACCCCTACCCACGCAGACCAGTCCAGCATGGTTGAACCTACCAGGAGTAAAACTCCCACTGGCATTGCTCTGGGGATTATCAGGGTACACAAGCTGCCATACCGCTACAAGGTATAGGTACCATTGATGGCAGCCATTTCTTTTAGAGCGTCAATATTACATAGCTTTGTGCCTGTTAATTTGGTGCAATCAATTTCTTCAATTTGAAGGCTATTTAAAGATCGAAAGCGACTTTTTATTGATTCATAATTTTATCATTTGGATTGTTTCCCTTGATTTAGCTAGACACTTTTTTGAGTGCTGTCCTGTTTTACGCATAGAAAAAATAGAGCACACCTCGTACTCTTGAATTTTTAATTAACTTGATTATGACCCCTGATTTGTTTACGTTTCTTTACGAAAAACTTTAATTACTCAAGATGTCATAATTACAATACTAAATTATTAAATAATTGACTGATTATTGTATTGTCATCGGGAATACAGAACTATGCCAAGTTTCAGAGCTATTGAGCATCTGGAAGGGATTGAAAAATCGATTGCAAGATTTGAAAGTGACAAGAAAAGGACATGGAAGTAACATACAAGTGAAAATATCTAACAGCGTGTAATAATAAAGGTGATTCGTCTTACGAGGACAAACGACAAAAACATAGTCAACGTTGCGGCCGCAAGGCCTTCGTCAGGGACAGGAAAGAAAGTGAGGGCTAGATAGGACACATAAGGATCTAGATAAATATTTTAAAAAAACTAGGGTACTCCCCTAAAGGCAGCTAAGACCTAGCACGTCTGCCGAAGAGAACGTGCGTCACAAGACAACCATGTACTCTTGCAGTGGTCGTTTTGTAACATTGATTTTGCATGATGAGGTTACCAGCTCCATTGACAACCTCACATTAGTCGATTCTTACTACATATCTGACGAGCTAGTAGTTATATTCTTTTATTTTCTCATCAGAGAGCCCCGGGAACAGAACAGGGCTGTGTATAATTAAACCGATATTTGATAATTAAAGCACATTATTTGCTCTGTCGTTGTACCCAATCAGCCTAAACCGATATTTAACTTCATCTCAGACACTTTCATACAAAAATAACTGCAAGCTTTCTAAAACACACTCAGACATGAAAATAATAAAACTGCAAACCTCTCTCGAGTGTCAACTGAATCATCTTGGTTATTGCAAATACTGAACTCCCTCTATCATTTGTCAATATCAAGCTTTCTTTGACATTACTGCGTCTACACCGCAAAGATGGTTTACAAGAATGATAGTATAATATTGGATTAATCCAGAATTTTTTATTGATTTCTGAGTTTCATTTTCCCCTCTCCAATATCTCCAGCACGTTTTCTAATCAAAATCTTTCTCTTTCCATCCACGACAGTCTGAAAGACCTTCAGGTCAAACACTCTAGGATGGAGTATACTCATGTACTCATATACTCATAGGATGGAGTAAAGGAGAGGTTACATTCCTGTTATGGTTTTGCTTTGCTAGCTTTTATAAAATGACATTTGATTATATATTCCTGTCCTTTAATTTCCCTTTGGATTACAGAAGACCAAAGATCATCAGAGCAAGAGATCCCTACAATGATATGGCTATCGATTAAATGCACTGTGACTGAAAACTTTGAAACATGCCCGGAATTTGACATAACAATTTTAAGCTTGATATAATCAGATTAGAATCGTTTGGGAATCATGTGTTCTTTTGATTACCTGTTTTGAAATTCCAAGCATAGTAGACTTTAATTCAATTTTTGAAGTTTTCATGCACTTAAATTTTGAATTTTTCCAACAACGTAAACGTCTTTCTCCAGTCAATGTCCACTGATACAACAACATCATCATCATCGATCACATCATTTCTCTTTTCGCTCCTTATGGAGTATGGGGTCTCTGCTACAGTTGATCCTCTTGCAGGAAGCCTACACCGAATCCTTCATATTCTCCTGCAGTGTTAGTCTTGTATCAATTACTTTTGCATAATAAGGTTCCAAGCCCTATGTACAACCTGATACCCGTCGCCTCTTTCGAAATGCGCGAAGAAGCAGTATTTCAATTTTTTTCTTTGAGTCATCAGAGACCACTCCGGGAACTATAAGGAGCAAATAATAACATTTCCTGGTAGGGTCCATTTCTTGATGAATCAGGAAACAGAAATTGCTCTGTTAGAATTTAAAATTTGCAGCATCACCAAGTAGCGATAGGAGAAGTATAACAATGACTAATTATCTCCCGTTTCCTCCATTTCTCTAAGTTTCTGTTAAGGCGGAAAATAATACTACAAATATGGCAGTAAATGGAAAATGCTTGTTAGCCTTTCAACCCTTAATAGAATATGTTTCTTTAATCATGTATATACAAGCATTCTGTCTGAGCAGCTCTCTGCCACACTTTCCATTTCAGATTGTCTTTCATACTTTCTATAAGTTTGGGTGTTTGTTTTTTATCCAGCCTGGAAATTCTTGAATATTTAATTGCTTGAAATGTCCGACGATGGCTTACAAGCTGTGTAGGAAGCGAGACTTGAAATGTCCGACGATGGCTTACAAGCTGTGTAGGAAGCGAGACTTGAAATGTCCGACGATGGCTTACAAGCTGTGTAGGAAGCGAGACTTGAAATGTCCGACGATGGCTTACAAGCTGTGTAGGAAGCGAGACTTGAAATGTCCGACGATGGCTTACAAGCTGTGTAGGAAGCGAGACTTGAAATGTCCGACGATGGCTTACAAGCTGTGTAGGAAGCGAGACTTGAAATGTCCGACGATGGCTTACAAGCTGTGTAGGAAGCGAGACTTGAAATGTCCGACGATGACTTACAAGCTGTGTAGGAAGCGAGACTTGAAATGTCCGACGATGGCTTACAAGCTGTGTAGGAAGCGAGACTTGAAATGTCCAACGATGGCTTACAAGCTGTGTAGGAAGCGAGACTTGAAATGTCCGACGATGGCTTACAAGCTGTGTAGGAAGCGAGACTTAAAATGTCCGACGATGGCTTACAAGTTGTGTAGGAAGCGAGGCTTGAAATGTCCGACGATGCGTACAAGTTGTGTAGGAAGCGAGGCTTGAAATGGCCGACGATGGCGTACAAGTTGTGTAGGAAGCGACTCTTGAAATGTCCGACGATGGCGTACAAGTTGTGTAGGAAGCGGCTCTTGAAATGTCCGACGATGGCATACAAGTTGTGTAGGAAGCGGCTCTTGAAATGTCCGACGATGGCGTACAAGTTCTGTAGGAAGCGACTCTTGAAATGTCCGACGATGGCGTACAAGTTATGTAGGAAGCCATATCGTCGTCTTCTTTTCCCGTTTTGCTCCTTATGGAGCATGGAGCCGCCACTGCAACTGGTTTATGCATTGTCGCAGTAACAATTAGTTTTACACGATGAGGTTGCCAGCCTTAAAGCACTAGCTGATATTTGTCTCATCTTACGACATGCATGAGGAAGAGTTAGTTGTATTCTTTCATTGTCTTCTCAGAGACCCCCGGGAATTAGACGGGGCAGGTGATATATGAAGATCTCATTGGAAAATCCTGACATGTCACACAAAAAATGAAGTTCTAGAAAATTGAATTTTAAACTTTAAAACGTTATGACACACACAAAAAAGGTTTGTCTTTTTATGCTTCATTTTCATGGAGAGAAATGCGTTTTCAGATATAATTTGAGTTTCTACACCTCTTTGGAGTATGCATAATGTGCTGAGGTCAGTAACTCAGTTTTTATAAAAATGTGACATGTCTGGTTTTTCCAATGCGATCTTTATTTGGTAATTAAGAATGTCCCACAGAATAGTTCACATATACACTTTTTAGCAGATCAGTCCTTAGAATCAAGCTAACATAGTATCATTCTAACCCTGCCGAGTTATAGTCACCTAACGGGTATTACAAAGTCAGGTAAGGAAAAGGCAACGAGGAAGGGAACTGGTCAGCCAATTGTGATAAAAACGTTATGTTCAGAAGCAACTGAAATTTTCCTACATGATGTAAAACCGGATGTACTTTAACATGAAAGTGGTTTTAGGAGTTCTCCTACTTTAAAATGCTATTTCAAATTTTTCAAGCGCATCCCTACCTTGCATGGATCAAACGTAGATCTGCCTTGACTTAGATCAAACGTAGATCTGCCTTGACTTAGATCAAACGAAGATCTGCCTTGACTTAGATCAAACGTAGAACTGCCTTGACTTAGATCAAACGTAGATCTGCCTTGACTTAGATCAAACGTAGATCTGCCTTGACATGTTTTACCGACCCCGACTCCACTAAACATGACCGACTCCACGATCCCGACTCCACTAAACATGACCGACTCCACGACCCCGACTCCACTAAACTGGACCGACTCCTCGACTCCGACTCCACTAAACATGACCGACTCCATTAAACATGACCGACTTCACGACTCCACTAAACATGACCGACTCCACGACCCCGACTCCACTAAACATGACCGACTCCACGACCCCGACTCCACTAAACATGACCGACTCCACGACCCCGACTCCACTAAACATGACCGACTCCGCGACCCCGACTCCACTAAACATGACCGACTCCACGACCCCGACTCCACTAAACATGACCGACTCCACGACCCCGACTCCACAACCCTGTTAACTAGCACACAGCATTCAATGCTACACTTAGCTCAAGAACGGACACTTTAATCCTATTACGTTTAACGGCAATTGTGGACTGAAAAAAAATTATGAGAACCCTAGTATCAATAATAATAGGTAATATGCTCAAGCATATAAAGTGTATCACAACAACAGCAGGGAAGTCATTATTGATGTAAGAAGATGAAAACAAAAACTTAACAAAAACGTACCTGTAAGCTAACAACTATTATCATAAATGAACAAAAACGTACCTGTAAGCTAACAACTATTATCATAAATGAACAAAAACGTACCTGTAAGCTAACAACTATTATCATAAAGAACTGTGTGTGGCCTCTTTAGGAGTCATTCTGTTCGTGCTTTAGATAACGAAAGAATGCAAAATAACGGCTTTCGTTTTTGATGTTCAAATCTCGCAATTCTTGCAGACGCCACAGTTATCAGAGAAGACCAGGGGTTCCCAACCTTTAGTATGCCCCGCACCCCTAGGAAATGTTTGATTAATGTTCGCACCCCCTACAAAAGTAATATCCCATTTGAAGATGAATAAGTCAAATTTTTATTTGACCTTAGGCTTCTTTGTCGCACCCCCTGAAATGTCATCTCGCACCCCCTGAAATGTCATCTTGCACCCCCTGGGGGGGAGAGACGAAATAAAATTCTTCATTCTTGATTCTCCCTCTTTTTCTGTTTGTTTTCCAGTCACTTTTGTTTCTGCACTTTCTGGAATCCTGAATCAAAACTAGGTAGCGTCTCATCCCAATCTACCCAGCTGTAAATGGGTTCTGACTCTGCTCTCGATTTAGAGAAGGCAAAGGCAGCGAAGAAGGGAACTGGCAACTCCCTTTCATACAGCTGCAACTATTGTAGCGAAGCCTCTAACAAGTCACTCCCCTACAGCAGTATCTGCTCTGAAACTGCTTTTACCTTCTTTACTGTCTGAAAGCCTTTAAACAAACTTTCTTTATCGTTGAACTTATCACTATTTTTTTTACGAGCCTTATTTTTAAAAAAAAAAATTATTTTCAAACGACAATAACTTTTTTCGTTGTTATGTATTTATTTTAAAAGAATTGGCTAAGCATTTCTCAATTCCATCCCACATTGTGAACAAAGTCAACTAAAACAGTTGGATCTCTTCGCTGTGACTCAGGATCACACTTTTTATCGGCTGCTTGTCTCGTTATAAATCTTTTAAGTCTGAGATAGAGGATCTGAGAGGATTAGGCAGGATCTAAAAAAGAATCTCATTAGTCTAAGCCCCGTAAATTTGGTTACTTAAGTCGTAGCACCAGTGTAACTAGACCGCGGGGTGAAAGGTGTTTCAGAGTCGAGACAAAGTTGACAGTTTCTCTGATGCATGGGCCTCTTAGCATGTTGTGTCCATGGTGATCGCTACTTATAAATTTTTCTTTGGCTAGCTTCATCTTCTATCTACTGTTCTTTACATTATATTATTATTGCCTAGAGGAGCATGAGCTACCACTGTAGTTCGTCATTTTTGTTGTAAGCCTATGCCAGACTCAATTATTTTTACATGATGAGGTGTAATAAAATCTGCGAGAATAATTGCTCATTTCAGTAAGATTTTAGTCATAAAATGATAATAAATAAACCCGCCCTATTGTGTCTGACGGTGATACTCTCACACGCCAGCAACACTGCCTTTTGTGCAGTGCTAAAGTCTATAGAACGATCCCACGGTAAAAATCTAACACGAGTTTTAGTTTCGGTTTCGAAAACGTACTATAGTCCGTTCGGAAATTCGTGCCCACAGAAAGCGTCAATTTTCTCCAAAACTGTTTGTTGTATGGACATGAATTTTTGCATGCAGTCTTAGATTTTCCATGCAGTTATTAATATATTTTTTGCCCTTACAAAACTCATGTCATGTTCGAATTTTCTTCTTTACGTTATATAAAAAACTCTTACTGTTGTCTGGGTTAATTTTTAGTAGTTTTACGGGAAAGTTACAAGATCCGTTCAAAAATATTTTTTTTTGTTTGAATTAGTTACTCGCGACTGTGTACAATAGGTGCGCACTCGTGCGGACATGTAGTCACTACACTAATTCAAACAAAAAAAATATATTTTTGAACGGATCTTGTAACTTTCATGTAAAACTACTAAAAATTAACCCAGACAACAGTAAGAGTTTTTTATATAACATAAAGAAGAAAATTCGAACATGACATGAGTTTTGTAAGGGCAAAAAATATATTAATAACTGCATGGAAAATCTAAGACTGCATGCAAAAATTCATGTCCATACAACAAACAGTTTTGGAGAAAATTGACGCTTTCTGTGGGCACGAATTTCCGAACGGACTATACTAATATTTAACATTTTGCCAGATCTGCTGCATACACAATGCAGCCTAGCCTTATAATTAACGATTTTGCGGAAGTGTGCCGCAAAATAACTATCTGAATTAACGTAATATTTTGACTTTAACGCTGGTAATAAGTAATAATCCTTACAAATTTGGTAGTGTAACACGTGACACTCCCAATATTTAACGCCTATTCAAATACCCGCCGCTCAAAACCCCGCTTCGCTTGACACATTCTGCCATGCATGTATATACGCTGCGGCAAAGCCAACAGAGGCAAACACGCAGACCATTTTTTTTCTTCTCGCGGTAGTATTTCTGACGTCACTAAAACAAGTACACCGATACCTCGACTTTCGTCACTTCGACTTTCGTCGCTTCGCTCTTTCGTCGGTTTTCAATTCTAACCACGTTTCCAAATTTCGTCGCTCGCTTCGCTCTTTCGTCGCATTTGGTCACAACTGCGCGTCATCTTGATTCTTTCGTCGTTCAGTCTTTGAACAGAAATCGTTCGGTGTGCACTGTTTTTTTTTTAAGTTGTCCGCATTGAATCTCTTATATTTCTCATTAAACATATTAATACTACTTATTTTTGTGATTAAAATAACAAAACTATTCATACTATATTATTTTTGTGATTATACTGTAAACAGTTCATAGTTATTTTAGTGATAACAGTCTAATGACAGTGTTCATATCTTGATTATAAGACACGTGTACAGTTTTCATACTGTACTTTTTTGTGTGATTAGGCCTTATATAGTACTACTTATTTTTGTGCTTTAATATATTCATAATGGGTCCTAAGTGTAGTGACAAAGTTAAAAGAACCCATAAGGTTCTCAATTTGCAAGAAAAGCTTAAGCTAATCAAGCTTAATGAACAAGGAATCTTAAATGCTGAAATAGGCCGCTGGCTAGGTGTACCAAGCACTACAGTTAGCACAATTGTAAAGAACAGAGCTAAAGTGTTAGAGGAAATTAAAAACGCTACGCCAGTGCATACCAAACTTATTAGAAAGAGGCACAATTTAATTGGTGAGATGGAGAAAGTGTTAAATGTGTGGATTGAAGACCAAGTCAGCCACAACATTCCTCTAAGCCAAGATCTTATCCAGGCTAAAGCACAAACTTTATTTAATGCAATGAAGGCTGAACAAGGAGAGACATCAGCTGAAGAGACATTTGGAGCTAGCAGGTGCTGGTTTGAGAAATTTAAGAAAATGTCAAATTTATATAGCAGTGAAGGGAGAATCAGCTAGCGCAGATACCACAGCTGCAGGAGCTTTTCAAGTGAAGCTTGATAACATTATAGAAGAAGTTGGCTACACAAAGCAGCAGATCTTCAACGTAGAATAAATTTCGACAGAAGTTCAAAAGTAAATAGTGGGCTAAAACACCAAATAGCCTGTTACAGAGAACTTCTTAGGGAAAGGAAGAAGACATCAATGAGGTAAACGTCTTTGCTCTCCTTTTTCAAGACGCAACCGCCACAACCAACTTCAGTCACCCCTCCCTCTAACCCTTCAGATTCCGAGCCATCAACATCAGCCCAGCCCCAGTTAGATATCCTTCAAAGTGCCCTTCTCCTAAAAGAATTAGATTGAAATCCTCCAGTTCTGAAGATGAACCTCCTCAATTTTCTCCATCTGGTTTTCTAAGTCTAGAATCCCCCTAAATTACCAACATTCAAAACTGTACATACTGTATATATTCATCGTCTACTTGCTCAAGAATGATTATAAGGTAAAATGCTATTTACGTACTTTTTATTTTTTACTGTATTTTCTTTACTCTTATGTTTATTTCTGTTTATCTAGGTGTTGCACGCATTCGCAAGTGTTATATGGTTAGTTATTTACGTTTTTTGGCGGCCCTAATGCATTTATAAGCTAAATAAAGGCTATGCTTCGACTTTCGTCAATTTTCGACTTTCGTCATAGCTCTGGTCCCTAACCTGTCGAAAGAGTGAGGTATTGGTGTAGTTATTTGAAAAATACATGCTAGCGAGAGGGGAAGATGGCCGTCTTGTGTAAAAATTTTATTTGACGATTGCCGGTGACAAAATTGAAAATCTAAACCATAATGAATCTGACTACAAAAATCATATGGTAGTATAGCTTAGAGTCCACTGAGCAAGAATGTGTTTTAAATAATATGATAGTCCCAGTATTAGCCAAGGTATTGAGAAAATACTAAATGTCTACGGACGCGCGACCAGACAGACTGTGGTTCCTGCTTGTTTTTCATAACGTTAGTGGGGACACCGGCTTAGAAGGGAGGCATTGAGGTAAATTCAAATTCGCTTGGGTAACAAGAGTATAGGAGGGGAAAGGGGAGCGGTAGGAAATTGTTACCAAAAACTAACATCGTTTTGTATTGGCATAACTAAAGCAGACGGGCCAATCGACTACCAGACGCAGAGTATGTTTGGAATTATTTTTGTTTTTCAAAAACTGCATTTGAATTCTGGTAGTCGCAAGCTTTCGATTGGCCAGTGCTACTAAATATTAGCAAAAAGCTTTCACTATTCATTGCCAGTTGAAGAATATTTTTCATTCAAATACGCTGAGAACAGCTGTGTTAAATTTAAACTTAAATATAAAGAAGTATTCACAGTCTGGGCAGTGCAGAGGAAACTGAGGCCACTTCTTTGCAAAGTCAGCGTCATTTGTTTATATTTCTTGAATTTTGTGGTAAGAATGCTTTATGAATTTAATATGTTTAATCCCATTGCCAAAGTTAGATACTGCTATTGGGAAAAAGTGAAGGACGTGCCGGGAGCAGACATTGTTGAGTCCTCACATTGAAATGTATCTAACTGATGTATGTTGTCATGATTATGTTTGAATATTATTGTATTAGAATATATTAGTAAGCCTCCGTGTTCCATGAACATTGTTCAACATGCCTGAAGCATTTATATTTAAAAAGGAAAAGAAGAGAAAATCATATGAAAGGAAATGTGGTTACCCCACATTATTTTGTTGAGGAAAACTATGTAAACGTACAGTGGCGTATCTGCCATAGGGACCTGAGGTGTGGTCACAGCAAGGTGGGAGTCATGTAAAATTAGGGGCGAGTGCACCTGTAATGCACGCGAGGCTGACCCCATATCACCGTAGGGAAATAAATAATATCAAAAGTGATCAGATATAAAAAGCCAGGGTGTCCTTTTGTTGCAGAGGTTTTATTTCCTGTTGCCAGCTGGTAACAGGAAACCTGAGTAGTGACGATAACGCCAAGAAGTCTCCGACAATTCATGTATGCTGTCAAGAGATAACAGCAGGAGCTTGGGCGTGTGATGTGATATCGATATTTCTGCAACTACACACTATCTTATCATTCAACAAGAAACCCCAGGTGATATGTTAAGGACCTGGGTATATCTGACAGTTTCGTTTTAAATAAACACTGGTATTTCAAATCATACTCAGGAAGTTTATGGGGTATGATGATAATACAGCCCCTCATAAACAGTGACTCTCCCTCTTAGATGAATAAAGTGTAAGCGGTGAACATTCCAACAGGAAAGACATATATTAACTTTATAGTTATTGGGCAGATTGTCCACACAATTTTAGTTGATCTTTTCTGTAAACTATCTTGTCCTCATTTTCAAAGACCTGTCCAAAAGATATGACTGGACAGGCAAAATAAATTGTACAAAAAAATATTCAATTTAAAGAAAAACTTAACCACTGGTTTTTATTCACTTCCTCATAGAAACTTAGAGTGTTTTTGTGTTGTGTACCATCATTTCATTTCTCCCCTAGACACTAGGTACATCATACACCAGACACTAGAGCCAAAATAGTGACCGTGTGAGACCTAGGGAGGTAGCGTTAGGTTCCCTGCACATAATTCATCATCATCATTTATAGAGTCAGGGGCCTACATGTGCTTGACCTCACACGGTTAATACATACACGGATTTCATTCTTTTAGGATACCATCATAACCTCCCCAGCAAAATCTAACTTTGCTACATGAGGTTGCATGACCTATTGCACAATCTCCTAAATCGCTTGTTTTTTTTTTTTTTTGTTTTTTTTTTAATGATCAGATAGCCTCCTATTGTATCGCTCTGTATAGAGTTTCCTATCATATCACCAACACTTGATTTTTCTTGAGGTGATTGATTGGGAAATGCTTACTCGCTGAATGCATGCTTATTCTTAAACATTCCAGATTGTCTGCTTACTTTCTCTTCTGGATTTTCCATTCTGGCGTCGTGTTGTCTATGGAGCTCAGTACAGTAATCTATATACAGCATAATGGTACTTTGACAACTGCTTCAAGCTGAGAAGACGATTCCCAGTAGAGGTGGGATTATTATTAGACCACAAACGGCTCCGGGGGCGACCCAGCCTTTTGAACTGGGTACCAGAGGAACTCTAGGAGATTAAAGGTGGCCGGCTTGATGCTGATCACATCGCCCCTAGTGTGCCGTATGGTCAAGAAAATATGGGCCTAACATAATATTCCCAATATGTCTCAATGGGATCCTTCACCTTTTTTTTTAACCTTTTTCCATGTAGTCTGTTAGCAGGATTGCGTATTTATCTTTGATTCAACTAGTTATTTTTGTTTTACATTTGACTGCTGCAGTGCTGATAATTATATTTCAGTTTTGTTACTTTCTGTATTTTTCAGCTTTATAATTATTTGAACCCCCTCCGGATTGTGAGCAGTTTAAATTTGTTCCAAGATATTTATTTACAATTGTGACGCTAATTTAGGCCTCCAGAAAATGATGCATTTTATCAGCTCAGAAAGAGAACAAGTAGTAATCTTCAGATCCCGCACAGGACACAACAGATTGAGATACCATCTATTAACAACAAGATAAAGATAGAAATTACAGACAAGTCTGTGGCACCAATAAAATGATTGCTGATTATCTGCTGCAAATGTGCATATCATGAAAAACAGAGAAAGCATATGGCAGTCACCAGTACCATAACTGGACAAACTCTATGGAGATACGACCAACCTCAGAGTAATCATCGCTTTCTTTAAATTTATTCAAACTGACGTCATAAAGTGTACGAAGAAGAAGAAGAAGAGGAAGAAGAAAAAGAAGACGGAGAAGAAGAAGGAGAAGAAGAAGACGGAGAAGAAGAAGAAGAAGAAGAAGAAGAAGAAGAAGAAGAAGAAGAAGAAGAAGAAGAAGAAGAAGAAGAAGAAGAACAAGAAGAACAAGAAGAACAAGAAGAACAAGA
>JAMPIV010006126.1:432500-492500 GCA_024509875.1 Oreohelix idahoensis | reverse complement strand
AGAAGAAGAAGAAGAAGAAGAAGAAGAAGAAGAAGAAGAAGAAGAAGAAGAAGAAGAAGAAGAAGAAGAAGAAGAAGAAGAAGAAGAAGAAGAAGAAAAGAAGAAGAAGAAGAAGAAGAAGAAGAAGAAGAAGAAGAAGAAGAAGAAGAAGAAGAAGAGGAAGAAAAAGGAGAAAAATAACAAGAAGAAGAAGAAGAAGAAGAAGAAGAAGAAGAAGAAGAAGAAGAAGAAGAAGAAGAAGAAGAAGAAGAAGAAGAAGAAGAAAAGGAACAAGAAAAGAAGAAGAAGAAAAAGAAGAAGAAGAAGAAGAAGAAGAAGAAGAAGAAGAAGAAGAAGAAGAAGAAGAAGAAGAAGAAGAAGAAGAAGAAGAAGAAGAAGAAGAAGAAGAAGAAGAAGAAGAAGAAGAAGAAGAAGAAGAGGAAGAAGAAGAAAAAGAAGCAGAAGAAGAAGAAGAAGAAGAAGAAGAAGAAGAAGAAGAAGAAGAAGAAGAAGAAGAAGAAGAAGAAGAAGAAGAAGAAGAAGAAGAAGAAGAAGAAGAAGAAGAAGAAGAAGAAGAAGAAGAAGAAGAAGAAGAAGAAAGAAGAAAGAAGAAGAAGAAGAAGAAGAAGAAGAAGAAGAAGAAGAAGAAGAAGAAGAAGAAGAAGAAAGAAGAAAGAAGAAGAAGAAGAAGAAGAAGAAGAAGAAGAAGAAGAAGAGGAAGAAGAAGAAGAAGAAGAAAAGGAACAAGAAAAGAAGAAGAAGAAGAAGAAGAAGAAGAAGAAGAAGAAGAAGAAGAAGAAGAAGAAGAAGAAGAAGAAGAAGAAGAAGAAGAAGAAGAAGAAGAAAAGGAACAAGAAGAAGAAGAAGAAGAAGAAGAAGAAGAAGAAGAAGAAGAAGAAGAAGAAGAAGAAGAAGAAGAAGAAGAAGAAGAAGAAGAAGAAGAAGAAAAGGAACAAGAAAAGAAGAAGAAGAAGAAGAAGAAGAAGAAAAGGAACAAGAAAAGAAGAAGAAGAAGAAGAAGAAGAAGAAGAAGAAGAAGAAGAAGAAGAAGAAGAAGAAGAAGAAGAAGAAGAAGAAGAAGAAGAAAAGGAACAAGAAATGAAGAAGAAGAAGAAGAAGAAGAAGAAGAAGAGAAGAAGAAGAAGGAGGAAAAGGAGAAGAAGAAGAAGAAGAAGAAGAAGAAGAAAAGGAACAAGAAAAGAAGAAGAAGAAGAAGTAGAAGAAAGTCAAGAAGAAATTAAAGAAGAAGAACAGCGAATTGTTTCGTCTCTTACTTAGATATTATCATCGCCATTTTCATTAGCGCCCCTGACCCATGTAGCCACCACTTTAGCTGGTACCCTCGCAAGAAAGCTCCACCAAACATTTACTTGCCCTTGCAGCGGTGGTTCCTGTGGCAATCTGTTTTACAAGATGAGCATGCCAGTGTTTGTTATGCACAATCTTATATTAGTAGCCTTGCACGACTGCCGGAGGGAGCCGTTGTGATAGACTTTCTTTGTCTTATCAGATACCTCCAGGAACTACACGGAGGCCTTATTATATTGACTTACTGACTTTCAATCTACTCTTGCTGTCAAGCGTTGTGGGGGGAGTTGAAGTGTGATTTTCTTGGGTCAAATGTGTGGCCTTGGCTGATGTGAGCCCATGTTGTAGCAACCATAATGTGGGATGTCTGTAATGTCGTCTATCCATCTGTCTCTTGATCTTCCCAGAGCCCTGAAACCAGGTCGTCTACTGTTGTAGGCGCCTGGTTGTAATTGATTGGGTTGTATTTGATCGGGCTCAATTCTCATGCGATGAACAAATCACTTAATTTTCTGTCACGCTATACATGTTTATTATTCTTCTTTCTACATTCTCAGACATCTACTTGAATGTCTTCAAAGAAAGTAGAAGTCAGCTTGAGGCTATTTGCATCTCCGTAGAGCTTTTCCACGAATGGTGCAGCCGTCGGCCATATTCATCATTAAGTGGCGTACGTTACACTGTTTCGTTAGGCCTGAAGCTCAATGCATCCGATTTCAACAGGCATTTATGTCGGGATGCCGTCAATCAATACCCTTTAGCTCCTCAAGGAGCATAGGCCTTCAACAAACACATGCCAAGTCTTCCTGTCCTGTTCTTTCCATGTTTTCCTCATCATTTTCACCTCTGTTTCAAGTTCTCTTCTCCATTTTTTGGTCTACCTCTGCCTCTCTTTCCCTGTGGATTCCAGAACAAGGACTGCCTTGTAATGCTATCAACAGGTTTCCTCAATGTGTGTCCTATCCATCGCCAGCGTCTTCTTCTCAACTCTTGTTCCACTGGCACTTGTCTGGTTCTTCTCATCAATTCCACATCTGTGACTTTGTCATACCATTTCAGTTCTTCTATTCTACGCAAGCACCCGTTTATAAATGTCTGTAGCTTTTTGGTTGTTGTTTTTGTTGCTCTCCGTGTCTCGGAGCCATACAATAGGTTTGACTTCACATTTGAGTTGAAGATTCGTATTTTCGTGTTGGACTTCATTTCTCTTGTTCTTCATGTGTTTCACAATGCAATGAAAGCTCCTCTTGCTTTTTGTATTCTTATTTTGAAATCACTGTCTGTACCTCCAGCTTTGTCTATATTACTTCCAAGATATGTGTACGATTCTACATCTTTTAGTGGTGTTTCTTTAAGTTCAACCTTGTTATCATTTCTTGCGGGTTGTCTTCCTTAGCCTTAACTGTCTCCAGTCTACCTACAAGGCAGCAGCGTGGTCTCTCTGTTTGAAATGTAGAAAATCCCTACCGTCAAAAGTTAAGTCGCCATATTGGCAAGGGGAGATCATTCACAAGTCATTCGATATATCTGATGCAGGATTCAGTTGCTACGATTTTTCTGGTGTAATCTTTTCTCATTCTGTCTTTCTTGGTAATATTGATGGCTTTTCTTAATGATATCATCTTACAATGTGTGATTTTCTTCTCCTGTGATTTATGATTTATTTTGAAAAGACTTTAAAAAAAACAACATAAAATATTTTTAAAATGTAAAGAAGAGATTACTGGAATCACATGACAAACATTTATAGTTTTCTGACAACAAGCCTTCCTCAGGGTACAAGATAGATGACAGAAATGGGCAAGAGATAAAAATATAACATACATCATCATCATCATGTTCCTTTTCGCTCCTCGTAGAACATGAAGCCACCACTACAGCTGGACCCCTTAATGGAAGCTTGCCCCAAAGCATGTATGTGCTCGTGCAGCAGAGATGTCTGTGGCAATTTTATACACGATGAGGTTACTAGGAAAACCACTTATTAGTCTCCACTTACGACATGCATGAGGGAGGGGTTGTACTAGTTTTTATTTGTCACCTTATAAACCCCGAGAAACTACACTATAGTTTTATTATATTCTTTTTATTTCTAGTCAACAGCTACATACGTTATTTCATGAATGGAACAATATTTTTTTAGTTTAATTTTCAAATAAAAGTAAATAAGATATATAAAACAAATAGATCGTGAGGAAAAAACTACACCTTTTCAGCATTTCTGTACGGGTCCTTACACGCAGAATGAAACTGTTTGAAAAGTTTCAATTCTTTCTTTTCTTCATTATTTCACATATGTTGTCATATTAGCCGGTCTATTTCCTGGTGTCTTTCAGAAATTGATGCACGGATTTAATTAGCGTCAATAACACGCTTACCTGCACGTCCTCCAGCTGTTCTTATTAACCGACTTGTTTATTTCCTTCTAGCTATTAAAGTACGTTATTCTGGGTACAAGTAATGTGTGCTGACTTAATCCCTGTATAAGAACAATATTCTTATGTTATGCTTTCCCACACATAGTCTTTTAAGTTCACTGAATGCTTTTTAATCTCTCGGCGTTCAGTAAACACGATATGAAGCATAGATTCTGGCCTAGTCTCTACTTAAAAGTATGGAATCTATTTTGCCAACTTTTTATATTTTAAAAACATTTATAATTTGTTAATGCTTCACAGACTCAACAGGAAGTGTTTGCATCTTTGCAACATATTACAACAAATAAGCGCAGTAAGTGGTTAGTGACAGGAAACTCTACCTAGCATTTAAACTGGGCGTAAGCTAATCAACAGAAAAGTCCTTTCAACTTTTCAGAACTGACTTGCAGGCCCGTCCAATACTCCGCCATTTTTTTCTTTTCTTTTATACAGTTTTAATTCAATTTGTCGTGCAATTAAGCATTCTCTGTTTTAAGTATTCGTTGTTTTTGTCGTAGATTTTGGATAGGAACCAGTCTAAACCACATATATATTACATATAATTCTATCTACTCACGGGCACGCACATACACGTGACGACAGTTAAACACACAGACGTGGAAAATCTATAACAATGATTATATATATAATTGGGATCGAGCTGACCAACGCACTGATTTTGTCCAAGAGAGATTTTTATTATTATCATCCAAAAAAAATCTCTCACAACACCAAAAATTTCATCGAGGAAAAAAAAAACATACAAATAGTCACAAAATTCAAGAAAATGCTACAATGATGATAGCCCGTTCGATCTTACTCTAGGTTTAGCCCACAGCCCCGTTAAGAGAACAGATGATGGCCCAAAGAGTGATAGATACGTAGGGTTTAGTCTAAGAGATTTCTTTCTTTCTCGTCAATATATGAACAGAGTTGGATAAATCTGATTTAACCTAAGAAAAAACAGAAACTCTAGCATTTTATAACAAATTCTGCAGAAAAAAAAAAATTCAAGACAGCAAATGTGTGACGATAATACACCGGTAAAATAACACTCAGACCTGTGTACTCTCATTCATCCAGCCATGGCCTTTCTTACACATGTATACTCACAACTTTGCTCGCTGCCTCTGGGAACATACTAATTCTAGGACCTTCACACAGACCCGAAAATGCAGTCCTTGACCCAGAAATCCCCAGTTCCAAAAGACGTACTAAACTCTCAGGGAACGATTCCTTGGGGGTTCAAATTTTTCGAATGTCTGATTAAGTCACATAAAATTTTGTCCAGGCACGAAAGTTAGCAGAGCACAATGTCATTAGCTTTGGATTCTAGAATTAAGGAATGTCAGATCGGTGTCTACTTCCAGGGAGGTACTATATTTTGTCACCACAATACTAGTCACAATCTCTTACGGAATGTTAATCTTGTAATATTCTCGCCGCCAGGCAGCATGTACATTTAAATTTGTGGAGCAATATGAACTGGCTCGAAAGCCCAATATATATTTCTAGTCTTTAGAAACCGTTAGTGGGATTGCTATTACTGTCTCTCTCTGATGGCTTATGCACTGTCAGACCCGTGTTACTTGAAACAAAGAAACCCACGTGGTTAAAGATAGGAAATGTCTATGCTTCTCACAAATATGTCTCTCAGGTTACTAAACGCTGGCAAGTTGGGTACCACCGTTTCACTATATATAAAAGAAAGAACACATATCAAATAATTTACATAATGTACTCAACATAACTTACATTTTAAATAGCAAGCCTACAGCTTGACTTATCTTTAAAACTTCCCGTAAAATAAGTTATATTAAATAAATCAAACATCCTGAATTAGAAAATACATACGTATTTCGTCAACACTCAATGATGTATCTAGCGTCATAAGTTTAGTTTTAAAATATTCTCGACTGAGTATTAGCCGTTAAATTAAATTCCTTATAGCTACTAGTTTTAGTAAGCTAAGATATAATTTATTCTGCTATCCACTGAAACACGTCACTAGAAAATAATACAGACTATAACTTAAGCACTCAGGACACAGAACTAGTTTAAAATGAGATCGGCGATTTTAACACTAAATCACTTCACAAAACTAGATATCTATTATATATAATATTAAATATACCTCAACCACAGAATATCTGAGAACGTTAAACCACTTCGACCAAACTAAGGCCATCTCTATTTACAGAGATTATTTAGAAATCGAACGAAGGTTGTTCTAGTCTAACTGCAAAGTTACTGAGTGAAATGAAATAGTTTCAAACGTGGGTTAATATTTTAAACCAGACAAAGGATGAACTATTATTTCGTAGAACGAAATGCTCTCCCCTTTCCGGCTTAAACGATACGTTTCACACCTAACATGTCGTAACTGCCACCACTGACCAAGATGTACGCGTGTCAATTTCAAATCTCAGACAACCTGTCTCCAATGCAGGGCAGTTTTTACACTACAGCTGACCATGGCCCACAGTGAGCGCCGTGTCAGTTTGGGGATTTTTCAGACAAATGTCTGAATACTGACCGGTGCAGATGTAAAGTATCACACCTCACCGGGACTTATGCCGAGAAGAAGCGCGCGCACGGTGAGAATGTAGACTATTGTCTACGTCCTATGTTCAGCGAACCGACTTATCACGCCTTCTGACGCCCTGCAGCCCTGACATCTACGTAATATCGTCCTAGCGCGATTCTCAGTTTTGAGAAAGAAACAGGTAAAGTTTAAAAATACTGAAGAAAATATTTTTCGCAACCGAGTGATGCGAAAAATACAGGAAAAACAAGTATGGAAAGAATATAAATGAAAGGATTAGGGTGAGAGAATAGGAAGAAGATGTAGGTAATTTAATGACATAAAGACCTACGTGACAGGACGTCCCTCCTTAAGATATGGAAGCACTCCATGTCTACGTTATGGAATTAAATTTCCTATAACCGTAGCTTCGGGGTGTCTGTTTTCTTTCTTCTCATCTTCCCCCTCCATCTCTCTCCAATTCCTACTCAAGTCTACTCCCCAAAGTTTCCTTCCTCTGGAATGTCTCCCATGCGCGCTTGAAAGAGCGTCGCCGCTTCTGACATTTTTGAAAGATTTCCTGTGAAAGCGGTGGAATATCCCTGCCACTATCATCATCTTCGTCAGTTTTGGCGATCGTCAGGAGATGGTCGGAGGTTGGCACTGGTCTTTCCAAGTATCTCTTTAAGAGATTTAAATGGAAAACCTTCTCCTTTCCTTCAATAGAGATCTGGTAGTTAGCCTTAGAAATCTTTTTCAGGACGGTAAACGGCCCTTGCCATCCGATCTCAGTTGGTTGTTCTCGGTAGGGAGTAACACCAAAACTTTCTCTCCTGCTTCCAGTTCTCTCTCTTTCGCGACTTTCCTGTATCGGTTAGCGTGCTTTGTGCGAGCTCGCTTAAAGTTAGTCGTTGCTAGGTCCCACCCTAGTTTCAACCTTTCCTTTAAAACCGACACATATTTACTGGCTGAGACAACTGTCTCATCCGCCTTCTCGTCTGTCAGAGACTGAAGTAAGGCTTCAAGCGGGCCCTTAATGGGTCTGCCGAATAAGAGTGTAGCTGGCGGAAATCCTGTGGAAGTATGAGGAGATTCTCTGTAGCCAAATAATGCTGCAGGAATACAGAGATCCCAATCTTCAGGTTTCACTTGTGCCAGCTTACTTAGCATCATGGTGAGGTTTCCATTTGCACGCTCCACGAGCCCATTTCCGGCCGGAGTATATGGCTTAGTGTGGATGTGTTGGGTCCTCAAGATCTTAACGATCTCATCCATCAACAGGTTTCGGTATGGGGATCCGTTATCCGTCAACACTTGCTGAGGGAATCCCAACCGAGTGAAAATCTGCACGAGGGCTTCTGCGACATGCTTGGCATCTGCGCATGTTAGCGGTATAGCTTCTGCCCATAAAGTGCATGTATCGACTAAGGTCAGGATAAACCTGTTCCTTCTTTTAGTCCTCTCGAAAGGCCCTAAAATGTCGATCACAACCCGTTCGAATGGTGTTCCCACTATTGGCATTTCACCCATGTGGACTGGGGGTGTCCGTTGCTTGGGTGGCACACGTTGGCACTGGGCACAGGATTTGACGTACCTGATAATATCAGTGTTTACTCCTGGCCACCAATAATGAGTGGTTATACGTTGGTTTGTGGCGTTCTGTCCCATATGTCCGCTGAAGGGAAGAGAGTGCCCCATTTCTAGGATTTGGCTTCTGTACTGTTTCGGTACTAGGAGCTGGTTGTAACCTTGGTCAGGCTTGCCCGTTCTCCGATAAAGTACGCCATCCTCAGAAAAAATGTCCCCGTGCTGTTTGGGTTCCTTAGCCATGGGCAGTTTCCTAAAGCAGGGTGCCAAGGTAGGGTCCTTGTATTGCGCTTCTTTAAGTTCCATGGGTAACAAATTAGGCGCAGGCTCCCGTTCCTTCTTGGTTTGCCCTCTTGTAGTTACTGCTGCCACAATCGGCTCTTCCGGTTTCCCAATACACACGTATCTCCCGCCAAGTATGACTGGGTAGATGGGATCATCCATAACAGCCGCTTTGATCACGCCTCTGACAAAGTCAGAGTGTATCTCCACCAATGCGATGGGAAGCGCTGTAGGTGCATCACTCTTACGAACTCCACAAAGTTGGACGGTCTCTCCTGTCTCTTGACCGGGTTTGACCAGGTTTCTGGCAACAATGCAATCATAAGAAAGCCCCGTGTCAAATAAGCAAGAAGTTTGAGAACCGTTCAAAGTAACAATACCTCGCGTTGAGGGTCCATCCCCAACAGGTTGGGAATCACTGTCAATAATTCCGCCTTGCGAGACTGTCAATATGCATCCTATGCGTTTCGGCTCGGTATGCTCGGTCTGATCATATGTCCCGTGCTCAGGGGTTCTCCCTTTGCCACCTTGTCCTTTCTGGCTACGCTGCCATGTAGGGCGGTCGGGTTGATCAGATTGTTTGGGGTGGTTGGGGTACTTGTTCTTGTAGAACTTGGATTTTTCAGGAGGGGGGTTTTGAGGTCCAGTTTCTCTGTGGTTATTTAGGTTAGAAGCCTGAGAAGATTGCTCTAGGTTATGTTTTCGAAAATGCTCCTCTGTCGGTTTCCGCTTTGTGGCCGGTAGTTCAGCCAGCGCATTGTGATAACGCTCAGACTTTTCCAAAATGTCTTCAAGTTTTTCTGCCCCCTGCTCAGCGAGAAATCTCCGGGTATCCGCAGACAAAGTGTTCTTTATTTGTTCTGTTAGAACAAGTTCCTCAAGACCTTCATAGGTAGAGGGGAGCTGTGAAAGCTCAAGGCACTTTGTTAGATATCCCTTTAGACGAGATGAGAACTGGTGAAAAGTTTCAGAATTCTCTTTCCGGCTGTTGCGAAACAGTTGCAAAAATTTGCGAGCGTTCATTTCAAAGCGCTCCAGTAACGCTTTCTTCAACACATCGTAGTCGTCTTGTTGGCTACTTTCCAGCTTAGAATAAACATCATAAGCAGAACCTTTTAGGGCCTGGGAAAGTTTCATATTCCAACGCGACCTCTCTAACCCGTACAGAGTTGCAATTTTCTCAAATTTTTCTAACCATGTGTCAATCTTCTCATTTGGACAAGGGAAAGACTCAAGAGTGAAAGACATAGCATTTAGTTGAAGAGATTGAGTGTTGGCAGTGTCAGTTACGGAAGAATGAGGAGAAGACTCTCCATTGCTGGAGGTAGAGGCAGCACCACGACTTTGGAATTCTAGAGTTTTAAGAGCCAACTCGTGCTGTCTCTGTTTCTCTTTTTGCTCAAGCTGTCTCTCCTCCCTCTTCTGTCTCTCCTTCTCTCTTTCCTCATGCTGTCTCTCCTTCTCTCTTTCCTCATGCGCATCCTGCGAATTTCCATTTCTTCATCTATCTTCTTCTGCTGTAATAGCTTCGGTCATTCTTTCCGCTTCTTTTTTTCCTAGCTTTAGCTTCAGCTGCTTTCCTCTCCGCATCATATCTCTCAAGTTCGTCTCTGACAAATGCTTTCGCTTCCTCTCCTTCCAGTCCCTCCTCTCTCGCTTCGTCCCTGAGGAGTTGTCTAAGCTTTGCCCTCTCGGCCATATTATGTCAGTGACTGAGATTAGTGGAGAAGAAAATAGGAAAAAGGATAACTCTGGTTCCTACCACTTACGAGAAAAAAAAATACCAAAAATTCCAAAGATGATATCCTTAACCCTGGGATACTTCCTCCAAAGTAAAATCTAACTATCGCTGCTATTAATCGGCAATAAAGCACCTAATGCAAAACAGGACTACGCCAACTAAATGGTAGTTAAGATTTCTTCTGAAAAATAAGTTGCTACAGTGGAAAAGCAAAATAATTATTGCAAAATTAAAGAGAAAAATAATCTCTTAATTTTTAATCCACTATCTAGTTCAACCACTGAAGACAGTTAGGGTAAGGGAGGCAATTAATCTGGACGAATAGTCCGAAACGCACTCCTTAGCTTTGCTCAAACACCTTCTTCTTCAAAACCCTGTGAATGTTATACACTCACGAAACTTTACCAGCGTTTAGTATTACAAAATCAGTAATTAACATATATTCCGACAATCAACCTGTAACTGAAATGTATATTATTTCTAAATGCCGTGGAAAAAACTATCAGTTTGTGTGGTCAGCACGCCCGTAAACAGATCGTTAGTCTAGGTGATAAATTATTATAAAATAAAACTCACAAGACAATCACACTCTTACTCTATTACAGAAAAAAAGAATCTAAAGTATAAAATCCCTATAGACAAGTCCACATTTGTCGTACTCGTCTTCCTATTCTAAGATCAAAAATCCGTCGGGCGAGACCACATTTGTCGTATCGCCTTATTCTAAGGATTTTGGTACTCGTTCAATTCCCGTAACGAGGACGACCATTTGTCGTAGATTTTGGATAGGAGTATTAAGACTAGGGTTTGGTCCCTTCTGAATAGCTTGAAATGAGTGAGAGTCCCAGTGTGAATTTTTAAAAATGAAATAGATTCCACGAGTGGTGAGATGATAGACTGTGGTATAGAGGCTGTCGCTGAAAGCAGAAAGAATTCTTCTCCCTCTCACCTATCCTCTACGACGGCTTTTACAGAGTCCGACAGTCTAAACCACATATATATTACATATAATTCTATCTACTCACGGGCACGCACATACACGTGACGACAGTTAAACACACAGACGTGGAAAATCTATAACAATGATTATATATATAATTGGGATCGAGCTGACCAACGCACTGATTTTGTCCAAGAGAGATTTTTATTATTATTATCAAAAAAAAATCTCTCACAACACCAAAAATTTCATCGAGGAAAAAAAAAACATATACAAATAGTCACAAAATTCAAGAAAATGCTACAATGATGATAGCCCGTTCGATCTTACTCTAGGTTTAGCCCACAGCCCCGTTAAGAGAACAGATGATGGCCCAAAGAGTGATAGATACGTAGGGTTTAGTCTAAGAGATTTCTTTCTTTCTCGTCAATATATGAACAGAGTTGGATAAATCTGATTTAACCTAAGAAAAAACAGAAACTCTAGCATTTTATAACAAATTCTGCAGGAAAAAAATTTAAGACAGCAAATGTGTGACGATAATACACCGGTAAAATAACACTCAGACCTGTGTACTCTCATTCATCCAGCCATGGCCTTTCTTACACATGTATACTCACAACTTTGCTCGCTGCCTCTGGGAACATACTAATTCTAGGACCTTCACACAGACCCGAAAATGCAGTCCTTGACCAAGAAATCCCCAGTTCCAAAAGACGTACTAAACTCTCAGGGAACGATTCCTTGGGGGTTCTAATTTTTCGAATGTCTGATTAAGTCACATAAAATTTTGTCCAGGCACGAAAGTTAGCAGAGCACAATGTCATTAGCTTTGGATTCTAGAATTAAGGAATGTCAGATCGGTGTCTACTTCCAGGAAGGTACTATATTTTGTCACCACAATACTAGTCACAATCTCTTACGGAATGTTAATCTTGTAATATTCTCGCCGCCAGGCAGCATGTACATTTAAATTTGTGGAGCAATATGAACTGGCTCGAAAGCCCAATATATATTTCTAGTCTTCAGAAACCGTTAGTGGGATTGCTATTACTGTCTATCTCTCTGATGGCTTATGCACTGTCAGACCCGTGTTACTTGAAACAAAGAAACCCACGTGGTTAAAGATAGGAAATGTCTATGCTTCTCACAAATATGTCTCTCAGGTTACTAAACGCTGGCAAGTTGGGTACCACCGTTTCACTATATATAAAAGAAAGAACACATATCAAATAATTTACATAATGTACTCAATATAACTTACATTTTAAATAGCAAGCCTACAGCTTGACTTATCTTTAAAACTTCCCGTAAAATAAGTTATATTAAATAAATCAAACATCCTGAATTAGAAAATACATACGTATTTCGTCAACACTCAATGATGTATCTAGCGTCATAAGTTTAGTTTTAAAATATTCTCGACTGAGTATTAGCCGTTAAATTAAATTCCTTATAGCTACTAGTTTTAGTAAGCTAAGATATAATTTATTCTGCTATCCACTGAAACACGTCACTAGAAAATAATACAGACTATAACTTAAGCACTCAGGACACAGAACTAGTTTAAAATGAGATCGGCGATTTTAACACTAAATCACTTCACAAAACTAGATATCTATTATATATAATATTAATATACCTCAACCACAGAATATCTGAGAACGTTAAACCACTTCGACCAAACTAAGGCCATCTCTATTTACAGAGATTATTTAGAAATCGAACGAAGGTTGTTCTAGTCTAACTGCAAAGTTACTGAGTGAAATGAAATAGTTTCAAACGTGGGTTAATATTTTAAACCAGACAAAGGATGAACTATTATTTCGTAGAACGAAATGCTCTCCCCTTTCCGGCTTAAACGATACGTTTCACACCTAACATGTCGTAACTGCCACCACTGACCAAGATGTACGCGTGTCAGTTTCAAATCTCAGACAACCTGTCTCCAATGCAGGGCAGTTTTCACACTACAGCTGACCATGGCCCACAGTGAGCGCCGTGTCAGTTTGGGGATTTTTCAGACAAATGTCTGAATACTGACCGGTGCAGATGTAAAGTATCACACCTCACCGGGACTTATGCCGAGAAGAAGCGCGCGCACGGTGAGAATGTAGACTATTGTCTACGTCCTATGTTCAGCGAACCGACTTATCACGCCTTCTGACGCCCTGCAGCCCTGACATCTACGTAATATCGTCCTAGCGCGATTCTCAGTTTTGAGAAAGAAACAGGTAAAGTTTAAAAATACTGAAGAAAATATTTTTCGCAACCGAGTGATGCGAAAAATACAGGAAAAACAAGTATGGAAAGAATATAAATGAAAGGATTAGGGTGAGAGAATAGGAAGAAGATGTAGGTAATTTAATGACATAAAGACCTACGTGACAGGACGTCCCTCCTTAAGATATGGAAGCACTCCATGTCTACGTTATGGAATTAAATTTCCTATAACCGTAGCTTCGGGGTGTCTGTCTTCTTCCCTCTCGTCTTCCCCCTCCATCTCTCTCCAATTCCTACTCAAGTCTACTCCCCAAAGTTTCCTTCCTCTGGAATGTCTCCCATGCGCGCTTGAAAGAGCGTCGCCGCTTCTGACATTTTTGAAAGATTTCCTGTGATAGCGGTGGAATATCCCTGCCACTATCATCATCTTCGTCAGTTTTGGCGATCGTCAGGAGATGGTCGGAGGTTGGCACTGGTCTTTCCAAGTATCTCTTTAAGAGATTTAAATGGAAAACCCTCTCCTTTCCTTCAATAGAGATCTGGTAGTTAGCCTTAGAAATCTTTTTCAGGACGGTAAACGGCCCTTGCCATCCGATCCTCAGTTGGTTGTTCTCGGTAGGGAGTAACACCAAAACTTTCTCTCCTGCTTCCAGTTCTCTCTCTTTCGCGACTTTCCTGTATCGGTTAGCGTGCTTTGTGCGAGCTCGCTTAAAGTTAGTCGTTGCTAGGTCCCACCCTAGTTTCAACCTTTCCTTTAAAACCGACACATATTTACTGGCTGAGACAACTGTCTCATCCGCCTTCTCGTCTGTCAGAGACTGAAGTAAGGCTTCAAGCGGGCCCTTAATGGGTCTGCCGAATAAGAGTGTAGCTGGCGGAAATCCTGTGGAAGTATGAGGAGATTCTCTGTAGCCAAATAATGCTGCAGGAATACAGAGATCCCAATCTTCAGGTTTCACTTGTGCCAGCTTACTTAGCATCATGGTGAGGTTTCCATTAGCACGTCCACGAGCCCATTTCCGGCCGGAGTATATGGCTTAGTGTGGATGTGCTGGGTCCTCAAGATCTTAACGATCTCATCCATCAACAGGTTTCGGTATGGAGATCCATTATCCGTCAACACTTGCTGAGGGAATCCCAACCGAGTGAAAATCTGCACGAGGGCTTCTGCGACATGCTTGGCATCTGCGCATGTTAGCGGTATAGCTTCTGCCCATAAAGTGCATGTATCGACTAAGGTCAGGATAAACCTGTTCCTTCTTTTAGTCCTTTCGAAAGGCCCTAAAATGTCGATCACAACCCGTTCGAATGGTGTTCCCATTATTGGCATTTCACCCATGTGGACTGGGGGTGTCCGTTGCTTGGGTGGTACACGTTGGCACTGGGCACAGGATTTGACGTACCTGATAATATCAGTGTTTACTCCTGGCCACCAATAATGAGTGGTTATACGTTGGTTTGTGGCGTTCTGTCCCATATGTCCGCTGAAGGGAAGAGAGTGCCCCATTTCTAGGATTTGGCTTCTGTACTGTTTCGGTACTAGGAGCTGGTTGTAACCTTGGTCAGGCTTGCCCGTTCTCCGATAAAGTACGCCATCCTCAGAAAAAATGTCCCCGTGCTGTTTGGGTTCCTTAGCCATGGGCAGTTTCCTAAAGCAGGGTGCCAAAGTAGGGTCCTTGTATTGCGCTTCTTTAAGTTCCATGGGTAACAAATTAGGCGCAGGCTCCCGTTCCTTCTTGGTTTGCCCTCTTGTAGTTACTGCTGCCACAATCGGCTCTTCCGGTTTCCCAATACACACGTATCTCCCGCCAAGTATGACTGGGTAGATGGGATCATCCATAACAGCCGCTTTGATCACGCCTCTGACAAAGTCAGAGTGTATCTCCACCAATGCGATGGGAAGCGCTGTAGGTGCATCACTCTTACGAACTCCACAAAGTTTGACGGTCTCTCTGCTGTCTCTTGACCGGGTTTGACCAGGTTTCTGGCAACAATGCAATCATAAGAAAGCCCCGTGTCAAATAAGCAAGAAGTTTGAGAACCGTTCAAAGTAACAATACCTCGCGTTGAGGGTCTATCCCCAACAGGTTGGGAATCACTGTCAATAATTCCGCCTTGCGAGACTGTCAATAAGCATCCGATGCGTTTCGGCTCGGTATGCTCGGTCTGATCATATGTCCCGTGCTCAGGGGTTCTCCCTTTGCCACCTTGTCCTTTCTGGCTACGCTGCCATGTAGGGCGGTCGGGTTGATCAGATTGTTTGGGGTGGTTGGGGTACTTGTTCTTGTAGAACTTGGATTTTTCAGGAGGGGGGTTTTGAGGTCCAGTTTCTCTGTGGTTATTTAGGTTAGAAGCCTGAGAAGATTGCTCTAGGTTATGTTTTCGAAAATGCTCCTCTGTCGGTTTCCGCTTTGTGGCCGGTAGTTCAGCCAGCGCATTGTGATAACGCTCAGACTTTTCCAAAATGTCTTCAAGTTTTTCTGCCCCCTGCTCAGCGAGAAATCTCCGGGTATCCGCAGACAAAGTGTTCTTTATTTGTTCTGTTAGAACAAGTTCCTCAAGACCTTCATAGGTAGAGGGGAGCTGTGAAAGCTCAAGGCACTTTGTTAGATATCCCTTTAGACGAGATGAGAACTGGTGAAAAGTTTCAGAATTCTCTTTCCGGCTGTTGCGAAACAGTTGCAAAAATTTGCGAGCGTTCATTTCAAAGCGCTCCAGTAACGCTTTCTTCAACACATCGTAGTCGTCTTGTTGGCTACTTTCCAGCTTAGAATAAACATCATAAGCAGAACCTTTTAGGGCCTGGGAAAGTTTCATATTCCAACGCGACCTCTCTAACCCGTACAGAGTTGCAATTTTCTCAAATTTTTCTAACCATGTGTCAATCTTCTCATTTGGACAAGGGAAAGACTCAAGAGTGAAAGACATAGCATTTAGTTGAAGAGATTGAGTGTTAGCAGGGTCAGTTACGGAAGAATGAGGAGAAGACTCTCCATTGCTGGAGGTAGAGGCAGCACCACGACTTTGGAATTCTAGAGTTTTAAGAGCCAACTCGTGCTGTCTCTGTTTCTCTTTTTCCTCAAGCTGTCTCTCCTCCCTCTCCTTCTCCTGCTGTCTCTCCTTCTCTCTTTCCTCATGCTGTCTCTCCTTCTCTCTTTCCTCATGCTGCATCCTGCGAATTTCCATTTCTTCATCTATCTTCTTCTGCTGTAATAGACGGTCATCCGCTTCTTTCTTCCTAGCTTCTTCTTCTTTCCTCTCTGCATCGTATCTCTCAAGTTCGTTTCTGACAAATGCTTTCGCTTCCTCTCCTTCCAGTCCCTCCTCTCTCGCTTCGTCCCTGAGGAGTTGTCTAAGCTTTGCCCTCTCGGCCATATTATGTCAGTGACTGAGACACGTGGAGATAGAAAATAGGAAAAAGAATAACCTGGTTCCTACCACTTACGAGAAAAAAAAATGTACCAAAAATTCAAAAGATGATATCCTTAACCCTGGGATACCTCCTCCAGAATAAAAATCTAACTATCGCTGCTATTAATCGGCAATAAAGCACCTAATGCAAAACACGACTACGCCAACTAAATGGTAGTTAAGATTTCTTCTGAAAAATAAGTTGCTACAGTGGAAAAGCAAAATAATTATTGCAAAATTAAAGAGAAAAATAATCCCTTAATTTTTAATCCACTATCTAGTTCAACCCCTGAAGACAGTTAGGGTAAGGGAGGCAATTAATCTGGACGAATAGTCCGAAACGCACTCCTTAGCTTTGCTCAAACACCTACTTCTTCAAAACCCTGTGAATGTTATACACTCACGAAACTTTACCAGCGTTTAGTATTACAAAATCAGTAATTAACATATATTCCGACAATCAACCTGTAACTGAAATGTATATTATTTCTAAATGCTGTGGAAAAAACTATCAGTTTGTGTGGTCAGCACGCCCGTAAACAGATCGTTAGTCTAGGGGATAAATTATTATAAAATAAAACTCACAAGACAATCACACTCTTACTCTATTACAGAAAAAAAGAATCTAAAGTATAAAATCCCTATAGACAAGTCCACATTTGTCGTACTCGTCTTCCTATTCTAAGTTCAAAAATCCGTCGGGCGAGACCACATTTGTCGTATCGCCTTAGGATTTTGGGTTCAATTCCCGGTAACGAGCGACCATTTGTCGTAGATTTTGGATAGGAGTATTAAGACTAGGGTTTGGTCCCTTCTGAATAGCTTGAAATGAGTGAGAGTCCCAGTGTGAATTTTTAAAAATGAAATAGATTCCACGAGTGGTGAGATGATAGACTGTGGTATAGAGGCTGTCGCTGAAAGCGGAAAGATTTCTTCTCCCTCTCACCTATCCTCTACGACGGCTTTTACAGAGTCCGACAGTCTAAACCACATATATATTACATATAATTCTATCTACTCACGGGCACGCACATACACGTGACGACAGTTAAACACACAGACGTGGAAAATCTATAACAATGATTATATATATAATTGGGATCGAGCTGACCAACGCACTGATTTTGTCCAAGAGAGATTTTTATTATTATCATCAAAAAAAAAAAATCTCTCACAACACCAAAAATTTCATCGAGGAAAAAAAAAACATATACAAATAGTCACAAAATTCAAGAAAATGCTACAATGATGACAGCCCGTTCGATCTTACTCTAGGTTTAGCCCACAGCCCCGTTAAGAGAACAGATGATGGCCCAAAGAGTGATAGATACGTAGGGTTTAGTCTAAGAGATTTCTTTCTTTCTCGTCAATATATGAACAGAGTTGGATAAATCTGATTTAACCTAAGAAAAAACAGAAACTCTAGCATTTTATAACAAATTCTGCAGAAAAAAAAATTCAAGACAGCAAATGTGTGACGATAATACACCGGTAAAATAACACTCAGACCTGTGTACTCTCATTCATCCAGCCATGGCCTTTCTTACAAATGTATACTCACAACTTTGCTCGCTGCCTCTGGGAACATACTAATTCTAGGACCTTCACACAGACCCGAAAATGCAGTCCTTGACCAAGAAATCCCCAGTTCCAAAAGACGTACTAAACTCTCAGGGAACGATTCCTTGGGGGTTCTAATTTTTCGAATGTCTGATTAAGTCACATAAAATTTTGTCCAAGCACGAAAGTTAGCAGAGCACAATGTCATTAGCTTTGGATTCTAGAATTAAGGAATGTCAGATCGGTGTCTACTTCCAGGAAGGTACTATATTTTGTCACCACAATACTAGTCACAATCTCTTGCGGAATGTTAATCTTGTAATATTCTCGCCGCCAGGCAGCATGTACATTTAAATTTGTGGAGCAATATGAACTGGCTCGAAAGCCCAATATATATTTCTAGTCTTTAGAAACCGTTAGTGGGATTGCTATTACTGTCTCTCTCTGATGGCTTATGCACTGTCAGACCCGTGTTACTTGAAACAAAGAAACCCACGTGGTTAAAGATAGGAAATGTCTATGCTTCTCACAAATATGTCTCTCAGGTTACTAAACGCTGGCAAGTTGGGTACCACCGTTTCACTATATATAAAAGAAAGAACACATATCAAATAATTTACATAATGTACTCAATATAACCTACATTTTAAATAGCAAGCCTACAGCTTGACTTATCTTTAAAACTTCCCGTAAAATAAGTTATATTAAATAAATCAAACATCCTGAATTAGAAAATACATACGTATTTCGTCAACACTCAATGATGTATCTAGCGTCATAAGTTTAGTTTTAAAATATTCTCGACTGAGTATTAACCGTTAAATTAAATTCCTTATAGCTACTAGTTTTAGTAAGCTAAGATATAATTTATTCTGCTATCCACTGAAACACGTCACTAGAAAATAATACAGACTATAACTTAAGCACTCAGGACACAGAACTAGTTTAAAATGAGATCGGCGATTTTAACACTAAATCACTTCACAAAACTAGATATCTATTATATATAATATTAATATACCTCAACCACAGAATATCTGAGAACGTTAAACCACTTCGACCAAACTAAGGCCATCTCTATTTACAGAGATTATTTAGAAATCGAACGAAGGTTGTTCTAGTCTAACTGCAAAGTTACTGAGTGAAATGAAATAGTTTCAAACGTGGGTTAATATTTTAAACCAGACAAAGGATGAACTATTATTTCGTAGAACGAAATGCTCTCCCCTTTCCGGCTTAAACGATACGTTTCACACCTAACATGTCGTAACTGCCACCACTGACCAAGATGTACGCGTGTCAGTTTCAAATCTCAGACAACCTGTCTCCAATGCAGGGCAGTTTTCACACTACAGCTGACCATGGCCCACAGTGAGCGCCGTGTCAGTTTGGGGATTTTTCAGACAAATGTCTGAATACTGACCGGTGCAGATGTAAAGTATCACACCTCACCGGGACTTATGCCGAGAAGAAGCGCGCGCACGGTGAGAATGTAGACTATTGTCTACGTCCTATGTTCAGCGAACCGACTTATCACGCCTTCTGACGCCCTGCAGCCCTGACATCTACGTAATATCGTCCTAGCGCGATTCTCAGTTTTGAGAAAGAAACAGGTAAAGTTTAAAAATACTGAAGAAAATATTTTTCGCAACCGAGTGATGCGAAAAATACAGGAAAAACCAGTATGGAAAGAATATAAATGAAAGGATTAGGGTGAGAGAATAGGAAGAAGATGTAGGTAATTTAATGACATAAAGACCTACGTGACAGTTTTAAGTATTCGTTATTTTAAGTATTCGTTATTTTAAGTTGTGAAACACTGTAAAAATATTACAGCGGCATGCAGTATTCAGTGATAAGCAAGAAATAGCAAAATGCGTTGAAAATAAAAGACAACATCCCCATCAAACCCTATATAACATTATTTAGATAAATGTTTAGAAATCCATATCAACGGTAAAGATTCTCTTCAGACTAGTACATTATTTGGTCACTGAAAACACTTTTTAATAGCTCCCCCCCCCCCGTTTCTTTGAGAGGCGGGGGGAGAGCCAACATTGCAAGCATCGATAACTTATTCGAAAGTCAGCGATTGCATTTATGAAACCAGTATTGTCGTGATTTGAATGCGAATCGCTAGCACTTTCAGCTGAGCGATCTGCCTATCTTTTTTTCTGCTGTGGTCTCCTCCCCCTTTCTGTATAATAGCTTCTACAAGTTTCTTAAAATCCATTTTTCCTGACAGGAAAACTCTGAATTTTATTAAGTACGCCAGCATTCAAAAATACTAAGGGGTTAAGTTAAGAGTGTTTTTCTTAACCCAGAATGTTTGAGTCTGGGTAAAATAGTACTACCATCTTTGTGCTCTTGGTCTTTGTTGAATATTACTGTAAAGAGTATTACTATTGTAAATACTGAGTATAAGTTCAGTGCTATGTTGTAACTTATCCAGTGTTATTACTTACTGAGTAATATACCAACGAGGCAACTTTTATTACTTTGGGTTGTGGAGATAACTTTAACAGCACGATTCTGTTCGTAAGCTCTGTGTGTGGGAAATACATTGGCTAATGCCGCCACTGTAAAATGATTTGTCGCCATCGCAGCGGCGAGAGAAATCTTAGGCAAAACAGAGCGAACGAAAGGTTAGAGTCTGGTTTGATTTGTGTGGGGTGGGAAGCGAAGAGAGCGTGGGTGAGAGAAGAAAAAGGTGTGCCCGTTATAGGTTATTAAAAAGATGTTGATTGCTTGTTTAATTCCAGAGATCCTTGGTCATCCCTTATCGAGCCTCCTGTTACACTGCAGTCCCATTGTACTGCAGTTTCACAGTTTATACTGCAGCTTCCAGGTTATTCTGCAGTGTCCAGCAAAATAGCCTGTTTCCAGCCTATAAGGCTGTTTCCTGGATTATAAAATACCACACAGATTACTGATATACTGCAGTGTCCAGCATTATTCCAGCTCCCTGGATTGCATACCTACAACACCTACTGCTGCCATTTGCAATTACCTTCACTCCACGACATACGGGCTGCCTAGATTACCATCCATGATTGTGGGCAATACGGTCAGACCCATTGATATCCTGTTGTGGTAAAGTGGGAGGTTATAAATATTTATAGGGGACTGATGCGTGATGCCATATGATGATGGATGGCATCCGCATGTCTGGTTTTGTGTAGTGTGTAGATGTGTTCAGTCAAAACAATGTTCATGCAACAATAACAGGGCAATCCACATAGGACGTCAGTAAACTCACGACGTATAAAGTCAATGAGTCTTGAAACAGCCGTTGACGTTTTTCTTCATTATTTATTGTGGACGCCACAGTGACAAAATGGTTACGCAAATGTGTAGGCACATCAAACAGTCATTATCACAGCAACATTCAATACAGCAATAAACGGTAGACAGCATTACAATGATGAGTCAGATGCATGTTATATTTCAAAGTGCTGTAAATGTAGTCAGGTGGAAAACTCCATCCTTTTCTATAACAGCCAGGAGATAACCAGATGTATGAGATCAGTTCACTCTCCTTAGTTTGACTTCAGCAAGACAGACACGTCTGCCGAAGTGTAAATAATGTCCTCAAGAATATCCTCTAGATAATAAAGGTTTTCTAAACCTAGTTCATTTAACAAAGTAGCAAGTAATGGTCCTTGGTACATGCATCAACCGATGCAGTACAATGCAGCGACATGTGAGCTGGAAAAGAACATCTCGTGACGACGACTTTCGGAGACAGGCTATGAATCGAAATCGCTCACGACCCAAAATCGATAGAGTTAATGAAAAAGTCAATTTACCTTGCTTTCATGAAATACACAGAAATATCACGCCTCCCGACATGTGGGAAAACACTAGAGGTATTATCTCGACTAAACGAAATATCCATAAGAGGACTACACATCCCTGACAGAACAAAAATAGCGGAGATCCCCTCTTCAACGAGGCATCTCTTTCGCCATTCCAAATCGCTCACTCCCACTAGTGGTGGGCGGAAACCGATCGACCAAACAACAAGACAAGTCATGCGCAGTCCAGCGCAAAAATGACCACAGCTCAAAAGTTAACTGCATTCGATACTAACGCGAGAAGACAAATGCTTACCGAGAAAAGTGACTATAGATTTCAAGCAGTTGTTGCCCTTGCGTTATAAAACAGACATTGAAACAAAACGATGTTGCGAGAATTTATCACGCAACACATCACCACCTCCTCCCGATTAAAAAAAAAAAATGTGGAACATATTTTTTTTTTTTTAAATATCAAAGAGCAAGCGATAAGCGGCTCAAAACGCACGAATTATGCGCTGATAATTAACTAAATTGCCAAACATGAGGCTAATTATAGAGTGTCTGGTGAGGATATACCTCAACAGAAAAATAAATATGTCTCAAAAAATATTCACATCGGGGAGGTGTCACCAACACACATCACGTTAGCATGTAAACACAATATACGTATGCAAGTTACTATAATCATCATTAAACAGCATACTCTAATATTGTCTTTAAAAATGGATGTACAAATCTGATAGGAAAATTTAAATAGTACATTCTTTGACATGTAATGACATAAGTACATAGTAAAGTTAAACTACATGACGATCCAGGACATATGCTCTGGTATTCCGAGGGTAAGTACACAATCTAGAACTCGTCATGCTTGAAACTAATAAGGTAAGTCCTCAGCTCAACAATGACATTCTGAGAAAGTACAAGCAATATAATGCTAATTAATAACTAATATGCTTCATAAGGTACAATACATTATTAATAATTGTGGCTGTTTAGTAAACTAACGGCCCTTATATTAACTACTCAGTCCTCCTCTATCATCTTAAAAACGAACAGAAGAAGATGACAACAAAGCACGATAGTGTGTACATATAAAGTAAGTACAGATGTGCTAATCTATTGTAGTAATATAGGTGTGTTATGACTCGAGTATTTGCATATTCTTGCATCAGTGCTGCTCCAATCCCAGTGGATGAAGCATCACTCCGAAGAACAAAAGTCCTATCAAGAGTAGGTAATCTTAAGATGGGAGGAGAAGAAAATATATTCTTGATTTGGTCTAGTGAAGATTGGCATTCTTCAGACCAACGGACCAGATTAGGCGAACCTTTCTTCAACAATGTTGAGAGAGGTGCCATGATCGAAGATAAATTTGGAATAAATCTCCCATAAAATTGAATTAAACCTAAGAGACTCCTAACTTGTTTCTTCGTTTTCGGAACAGAGATGTTCAGTATTTTGGAAGTATTGTGGTCTTCTGTCTTCAAGAGACCATGACCAACACGATGACCCAGGAAAGAGATTTCACCAAAACCAACAAAAGCTTTAGAAGGTTTCGCTGTCAAATTATTCTCACGTAGAGTGGACAGTAAGTCATATAACCCTAAATAGTGATCTTCCCAGGTATCACTGAAGAGACAGATGTCATCTAAGTATGCGATGACATCCGAACGATGTGACAGAATTCGACGCATCATGCGAACGAAAGTGGCAGGGGCGTTCATGAGACCAAAAGGCATAACATTCCATTGAAATAGACCCCTAGGTGTAGAAAAAGCAGTAAGAGGTTTGGCATGCTCTGCTAAAGGCACTTGCCAATAACCTTTAGACAAGTCAAGTTTAGTGAAGAATCTAGAATTAGAAAGTCTAATCAGTAGATCTTCTAACAAAGGCATCGGTTCAGCGTCGAACTTTGTGACCTGATTCAATTTGCGATAATCAACGCAAATTCGTATGTTCTTATCCTTCTTCCGGACAATAACCATGGAAGAAGAATATGGTGAAGTCGATGGTTCAATTATATTTAATTGAATCATTTCATCCAATTCCTTTTCCACTTGCGACTGAAAGTGTACAGGAATAGGATACGGCCTAACCCTAATTGGATTATTGTCGGTAAGAATTATGTCATGTTCTATGACATCTGTGTGTCCAGGAATGTCAGTGAGAACATCCTGAAATGTTTTAACATCGACGAGACTTGTCGATGTTCGTCACCAGAAAGATTAGGAGAAACAGAAACGTTTTTTCCAAGATTCCGTGGAATGTAATGGAACCACTGGAAGGGGAAGGTTGACATCAGAGAAGGTAGCTTCCTCATCCTGAATGACAGACAGGGATGAATAATGACCGTGAGGTGCAGGAGCATCATCCGTTGCCTGGAAAATAGGCAGCAAATAGTCCGGACGTTCGTGAAATTCCGAAAGCATGTTTATGTGGAAAGTTTTATGCTTTCCATCAATATCGACCACATAGTCAACATCGGAAATCCGAGAGACTATTGCATACGGACCTTTCCATGCAATAAGAAGTCTATTTTCCCTACTGGGGAGTAGGACGAATGCTTTGTCACCTGGACAAAGTTGTCGTAGACATCTATTCTTGTTAGCAAACTGCCTTGCCTTCTCTTTAGCAATTTCTGATGAAGCAGTTGCTAGCTTACATGCCTCAATGATCTTTTGTCTAAGAGCAATGACATACTCATATGAGGATTGAGTTTCATCGCTAATATCATCGGCAGTGATGAGATCGTGTAATAAAGACATAGGGCCGCGTGGACGCGCGCCAAAGAGAAGTTCGAAGGGAGAAAATCCTGTGTGTTCATTAGGGACTTCTCTATAGGCAAAGAGAGCCGCGGGTAAAACCCTGTCCCAATCTTGAGGATGATCTTCAGTTATCTTACCAAGCAAAGTCTTGAGCGTTCTATTCAGACGCTCAACTAACCCATTAGACATAGGATGGTAGATACTACTGAGAGATCGTTCAATATGTAAGGTAGACATCACCCGTGACATAGTGTCAGATATGAGTTGAGTGCCATGGTCTGACAATATTTCTCTGGGGAACCCCAAGCGAGAAAATATCAACCAAAGAGCATCTGCGATATCTGTAGTAGATATGCTCTTAAGAGGAATAGCCTCTGGCCAACGTGTGCACATATCGACACATGTAAGGATAAACTGATGTCCTCTGGCCGACTTGACCTTAAAAGGGCCAATAATATCTATGGCCATTTTCTGAAACGGCCGAATAGGAATGTCAGCAGCCTGGATAGGCGCAGCATGTCGTGGTCCTCTAGATTTGACCTCCTGACATACCTTGCATGATCGGCAGTAAATACGAATGTCCTTATTGACAAAAGGCCAAAAGAAAGCCGCAAGGACTCTCGACTTCGTACGGGCAAAACCCATATGTCCAGCACATTGCGAGTCATGAGCATGTTGTAATATTTGGACTCTCATGCTCTTGGGAACAAGAATTTGCGAATGTGCCGACGTAGTCGAATCTTGTACCATACGTACAAGTACGCCGTTTCTCATTGCAATCCAAGATTTTCTATTTGTATCCTGATTCGGATCACCTTTCTTCGCAAGAACGAAGAATTTTTTTAAAGAAGGATCTTCTTCTTGCAATTTTATGAAAGAGTCACGAGTAATTACTAAGTGACTATCTTGGCTATCAACTCCATTATCACTATTCAGTGAAGTTTCGGGTGTTTGTAGAGCTTGTGCTCTTGTAACTACTGCATTTGTAGCTTGCATGTTATTATCTTCCCAAGCAGCAATCTGCTGTGGGGTACACTCCCTAACTCCGTGAATACGACCAATAATAAGGTCCGCAATAGGATTAGGTAAGAGACAAGCATGCACATCTCCAGTAAAGAAAGGAGTGGCAATGCGAATTACAGCAGTAGGATATTTTTCTAGAGTGCCGCCAAATGTGACACATTTAATAACCCTTCCTGTAGCACAAGATGGATCTACAAGCGATTGTCTAACACCAATAGTGGTGCATCCGGAATCGAAAAGTAGTGAGACCGGAGTATCATTAACAAGACCCTTATGTAGAATTAAAGAACCCCTCCCGTCATGCGCAACAGCAGCAGGAAGAGCGGGAAGTGGGTGACCACAACTCAAAGTAGTTATGGTACCCGGTTCGAATAAAGTACTGCATTGGGGGCATTTGTTTGCTCTCTCAAAGTCAAAAGCAGAACTAGTGACAGCGTCAAAGTTTTTACTATCAACAACATGATTACAGGCTCCCTCAGTTTCCTGTTGTACAGCATTAGCCTGCTGATATCTCTTTTTTTTGTGTTGAGATCTACCCCGACTATTATTACCTCTGAAGTTATCAGAGTTATTATTATCTCTGCAGTTATTATTGTCTCTATTGTAATTGTTATACTGGTTCGAATACCAGTTTCCACGATTACTATCATGTTCACATTGATGCGAACATCTATTTGTTTGGTTTTGAGGTCTTCGGCAGGAATAACCTCTATTACCATATCCTCTTTTGAAATGCCTATAATTATTAGGGTGATAGTAACGACCACTATCAGGTTGTCTCCAATTCTTCGAAGAAGAATCACCATGAAATTGATTTCCATGATTTTGACAGAAATTACCGCTACTCTTTCTATCAAAATTTTGTTGGAATCTACGAGCAAAGTTTTGGCCATACGGAGCTGCCGAAGCAACTGGTAAACCTTCTTTCACCTTAGAGTTACCCATGGTTATGTGTGGGTGCGCAGTTACGTATTGGCAACAGAAATCTTCCATTTCTTTTATTGTTTTAGGTTTACGTTCATGAAGGAAAGCAAGGAAAGACTCATTGACAGACGACATGACTTTGTCTCTAAGTATTAAGTCCATAAGTCCTTCATAAGTTTTTTTCCGTCTTAGATAGTTCAACCCATCGTGAGAAAGTAATGCGTATTCTTGCAATAAACTCGGAGAATTCAACTCCATTTTCAGGTAACATGTTTTTTAAATTGTAGACGATAGCCGTCTTCGTTAAGCTGATATTTCTTTAACAAAGCGGCCCTGACAACCTCATAATTGTTCTTGTCAGGTTCATCCACCATATTTAATATACTTAGAGCTTTACCTGTCAGTATTCCTGATAACTGATAAACATATTTTGCTTTGTCTATGTTATGAGCTGTACATGCTTGTTCAAATCTGTCCAGATAGAACATTATGTCATCACTGGAAGGACTAAATGTTGGTAACTTAATCTTAAAAGTATCATTATTAGCCTTACCAGAAGATGAACCCTTGTTTGAATCATTACCATTACTCATGCTCGTCAATTTCAATTTCTCCAACTCTAAAGCTAAGAGTTTTTCTTCATGTTCCATTTTTGCTTTCCTCTCATCAGACTCTCTTTGTAACTTCCTTTCTTCAGCTTGAGCCTGCATTTGAAGTCTTTCATTTTCAGCTTCTTTTTCAAGTCTTTTATTTTCAGCTTCTTTTTCAAGTCTTTTATTCTCAGCCTCTAGCTGTAGCTTTCTTTCCTCAGCTTCTGATTCCCTTTTTTGTTTTTCCATTTCCATTTGGAATCTCTTTTCATCCACCTGCATCTGCAGTTTCTTTTGTTCAGCTTCCATATGCAGTTTCTTTTGTTCAGCTTCCATTGCTTTATCATATCGAGCAGTTGCAAATTCTTCTAACTTATCACCAGTCTTCCCAAGCAATTTACCCTGCTCAATAAAGTGCTCAAATGTAGACATGTTGTCTAACATATGAGTCCAAAACCTGAAATAATTAACTAATTTATTTCAAACCTAAGTGTAACAAGTATTAATTAAGCACTTGTATATTCACATCACATTATATTATCCCAGTCTCTGTGGGAAACAAGTCTCCAATCAAAGAACTTGTATATGAAATATCAGCACTCAAATCTTGATCATAAGTGCACTTCTCATTCAATAGTGCACGACACTATTCATCATTCATTTATCATCAGTATAGTAGTAACAGTGCATTAGCATAGCCCATTAACTAATTACTATAACTGTAAACAATGACTATGTAAACACCTGCAGAATGTAAACATTGAAAATGTAAACAATACAAACAATGTAAACAATAACAATGTAAACAATAACAAAGATCAGCAACAATACAAAAACTTTCGCAGAAATCAACTAAAAATAAAGCAGAAATTAATGAAATATCACAAAAAATGTGACGATATCTGCGATAGAATTAAACAAAATACATGACACCACAGTGTATAAACAAAAATGTTGTATGAAACTAAATTATAGACAAGAGTAGGCTAACAAATACAAACAAATCACAACAAAACTAAAGAATGTGAAATAATAACGAAAACAATATTAAAACATGTCATCACAGCTAACATAAATAGCAACAGAAGTCGCTTAGCAAATTCCAGTATCGGAAATTTGCAAACCCTACAGAAACCGCTCACAATAGACGACCTCTATGACGTGGCATAATCTAACGGAGACACCACCCAACCGAGAACCCGCTGAAATATAAACATATAAATATACGAATAACATATAAACATATAACATATAGAATGAGATGATACACAGAAGACTCAGCAGAAGTATAAGGGCACAGTTTACATACAAACAGGCCACTTAACTTATAGGCTTCCAATCGTCGAACAGCAGAAAAAAACGGATGTCAATCAACGTCCTAAAGAGCGAAGCTCCAACGATGATGGCACATCTGAACTGCTTCCACTGCTAACACGATGGTACAAGAGCTTCTGACATACTGTGTGTTGAGTTGTTTCGGCACTTGACCTTCTAATCCAAAAGTAAGTTGATGGAAATCGGTACTTGGCCTTCTTCAGAAAACAACCCGCTTCAACCGGCACTTGACCTTCTCAAAAAAAACGACAGCACTGGAACCTTGACAGCAGCAACTTGCTTGACTTGCGTAAAAGATAACAGCAGTCCGAGTTATCCGGCAACATGTAACAACGCCGGGTACTGTCAAATTCGTGTTTCCGTCAAAAAAATTGAAATTTTGACTTTTACCGGGCAACGCCGAGTACTTTGAAAATTTTGAAGATGTTGACTGTATTGAAGAATGTTAATTTCTTGAAGGATGCTGATGAATTCTTGTTGAAAATGAAGTGGGTAAGGGACCCCGTGTTTGCTAGTACCAGAATCAAACCAGCTTATGGCCACCAAATGATGCGTGATGCCATATGATGATGGATGGCATCCGCATGTCTGGTTTTGTGTAGTGTGTAGATGTGTTCAGTCAAAACAATGTTCATGCAACAATAACAGGGCAATCCACATAGGACGTCAGTAAACTCACGACGTATAAAGTCAATGAGTCTTGAAACAGCCGTTGACGTTTTTCTTCATTATTTATTGTGGACGCCACAGTGACAAAATGGTTACGCAAATGTGTAGGCACATCAAACAGTCATTATCACAGCAACATTCAATACAGCAATAAACGGTAGACAGCATTACAATGATGAGTCAGATGCATGTTATATTTCAAAGTGCTGTAAATGTAGTCAGGTGGAAAACTCCATCCTTTTCTATAACAGCCAGGAGATAACCAGATGTATGAGATCAGTTCACTCTCCTTAGTTTGACTTCAGCAAGACAGACACGTCTGCCGAAGTGTAAATAATGTCCTCAAGAATATCCTCTAGATAATAAAGGTTTTCTAAACCTAGTTCATTTAACAAAGTAGCAAGTAATGGTCCTTGGTACATGCATCAACCGATGCAGTACAATGCAGCGACATGTGAGCTGGAAAAGAACATCTCGTGACGACGACTTTCGGAGACAGGCTATGAATCGAAATCGCTCACGACCCAAAATCGATAGAGTTAATGAAAAAGTCAATTTACCTTGCTTTCATGAAATACACAGAAATATCACGCCTCCCGACATGTGGGAAAACACTAGAGGTATTATCTCGACTAAACGAAATATCCATAAGAGGACTACACATCCCTGACAGAACAAAAATAGCGGAGATCCCCTCTTCAACGAGGCATCTCTTTCGCCATTCCAAATCGCTCACTCCCACTAGTGGTGGGCGGAAACCGATCGACCAAACAACAAGACAAGTCATGCGCAGTCCAGCGCAAAATGACCACAGCTCAAAAGTTAACTGCATTCGATACTAACGCGAGAAGACAAATGCTTACCGAGAAAAGTGACTATAGATTTCAAGCAGTTGTTGCCCTTGCGTTATAAAACAGATATTGAAATAAAACGATGTTGCGAGAATTTATCACGCAACAGGGACTTAGTGTACTGACTGAGATCAGCTGTGAAGGTATCTGTATCTAATAAGAGTAGTGTATTATAGATAACCTTACTTGCTACCACATTTATACCTCAGTCAGAATTATTCTGGAATATTGTGATGACTACGTTGAATGTCTAGGGTTATGAAAATGATGAAGTGTAAGTCACAACAACAACAGACAGATAAACAATTTAATTTATTCCACAACACTTTACAACACTGTGACACTCACACACATATAACACTCTATAAGACTAGCTTAAATGAGTCAAGTGTGAAAGTTTAAAAATATATGTATTAATTCCTTTCAATAATAGATATCCTGATTCAACTACACAGTGAACCAGGAATCACAATCAAATGTAATTACAAGTTATATGTACACAATTTATCGATACGATCTTTGTATTGACATATTTTATTATTATTATCCTATGTGTGTAAGTTGTGAAGTGGTACTATGAGGTAATACTGGCTTGTTCAAGCTTGGTTGTTGTTTGTCATCATGACTTCAAGTGTTTGCTTATGGTGGAAATAGTATTGAGAAAAGTTCACAGTTCCTGTCATTTGAAACAATTTATTGTCCCTCTTTCTTTAATGTAATGTCAATTTTAGAGGGGGGTACATAAAATTGAGCTGCTCTGGCCACAGAATCTTATCTCCTGTGAGGGCGGCAGGACACAGACTCCTCTGCTCGCTTGCTTCACCGTGTTCTTGAGACTACTCACTGGTCGCTATCTGGACCAAGGGGTATGCTATCAGCCTCTGGATTCAGCAAAACTCAGACCAGGTGCTGCGTCAATAAGTTAGGACCACGGTCCCTGAAACAAGAAGGTTGTACCTCCTACTTCAGATCTAATTTATAATCTATTTCCACACTGAACACAATAAATAACAAACACTGAGTTCAGAGCGGTAGGCCAACTGCTAGCTTCATCTGAAACAATTTACACCAGTATTCTTCTCCTTAATGGTTACTACGCCTCTGCAATTCCAGCATTAGTTCCTTCTAGTCAATAAGATAGGTGTCAGTGTACTATTTGGTGAACCCATGCAGATATACTTCTCTACGACAAGTTTTGTTTAGTCCCTGGCTTTTATTTAGAAAAATATGAGCTTTATCTCAACGCACTGTTTCTTAGTAAGTTTATTCTAAAATGTGGCACTGAACAGACGCTCCTAATTGACTATATCCACGGGTCTAGCCAATAGGACCATGTTTACGAAAGCTTTTGAAAAAATTTACTCTTCCTACGTTTCCCCTAACAACCAAAATTAGTATGTGCAGTCCGACTAATCGTGTTTCGTCTTACATATACTTCCCACCAATCAAATAGGATTTAACATGGTGGCCTATTTCCCGTAAAATGGTGGTTTCAAAACATGCCACTGCGCAATTCTGATTTGGTGCTGTCAGACACCCTCACTATTTTCTTTTGGCTATAAATTGTTAATTCCTAGACTATTTGCGTAACACTTAACATATTCTTTGTCAGCAAGTCCTAAGGAACCCAAATATATAAATTTAATGAGGCTAAGTGGCTCCGTTCAAAATATGTATTCTAGGATAGTCGTGTATTTGTTTTTTTTATTTTTTTAATCGATTTAGAACCGCCACCTGTCCTGCCTTTTCGACTGTTCTGTCATACTAATGTCAGGATTTCAGACATAAAACAGTAGAATGTCATGTTTCCTAATAAGCATTAAACATGTTTTTTAAAACCTAACCGTGTATTGGTAGTGTTTTTTATCACTGTCTATTTGAAAAAAAAGTTAGTGCTTCATGCCTTTCGCGTTGGGGGGTGGCATTAATTTTAATCGCGAGACGCGTGTTAGTGTTGCATGCTTTACTCCGTTCAGCCCTCTCTCTCTCTCTCTATCCTAAGTCCATCTGTCCTTTCATTACGCAGTGTATAAAATGAAATTAATGCTAGTATTAATCTAGGTCATTATGCAGTGTGTCTATCTCAAGGTTTTCTAAGAAATACAGTACACGTTTTATTGTTTTGAACCGTGTGTATGCTGCTGTAGGCTTTACTATCAAACGTGAAAAGCGTGAAACAGCGTGAGAAAGTGACATATATATATATATTAGCGGATGTAATTGTCACAAGCACTCGCCTGTCGGTATGACCTCAAACCAAAGGCATTTGAAAGCATCTGGATTTAATATATATTTGCCACGGTGAGAGCTGAGCTCCATCGCATGAGAATACACAATTAGTCGGGAAATGTAGGGTATTTCCTAGCTGAGGAGTAATTAAATCTTCGCGGATTTATTAACAACACAGGATTGACCGTTTTCGTCACAGAGATATAGGGGCCTTCCCTGTTAGTTAGATTGTCCTTGTTTTGTGTGATTTCTAAGTGTAGTAGTGGTTTGCCTGTGTTCTTGAGTGTGATACAAAATCACTGGCCTAATAGCGCTAGTGAGATTATTTTACTTTATTTTGTGTGTGGATATTTACGTAATAGATATAATTATATGTTCTACGCAAGCAGAAATTACTTCTATTCTACCTGTCACTTGATGTTTGCTGTTGTAGTCCCTACTGTAATAGATTAAACTATTTAGTAAGAGAGGACGGATGAGGGTATGCCATCATAAACATAGTCTCGAGTGTGGATGTGAAGAAGACATTAGATATCTAATTATATCTCTCTGCTCTCCAGAAGTCATATCTCTCCCCTTATTTTCATTTGTGACGTTATTTTTCTCTACTTTCACATTATTCATTCATTCTCTGTGTAAACTCAGAGGCCCACGTGTGTCACGACTCCCAACTGCCATTTGCCTGTTAATTTTATTTTCTACTGCGCTGGATTTTGAACGTGCACCACTAGTTGAAATCTCCAAATAGGCTATGTCATCTATTCTGCAGGTGTCCAAGTGTGTTACACAGACCAGGGGTATGATGTGTTGGTGTCGCGGGTGGTGGGGTTCCTCCTGTGTGGATTCCCTCATCCCTTCTCGCTTCACCCTAAGCATAGTGAATTTCTTCTTTTTTTCTGTTCATGGAAGGAGCGACCGCTGTGATGTCACTCTCTTGATAAAGCATAACCTGTCATACCCAAGGACTGTTGTGCGTGGTGAATAGCAACACACTCCTCTGTGTGCCCCTTGTACCTGGAGGTTGCGAACCTCCAGGCTAAACACAACGGATCTCGAGGAACCAACTACGATAACAGACTCGATGCACCAACACTGGACATACCATCTGTGGTAAGATAGGAACCAGCATCATAATGTACAGGCTTAAGGAGTGGGAACCAGTGTGCATTGCTCCCTGGCGACCGGAAGTCATCGTAAAGGCAGAAACTCAGGACTGAAAATACTCTTGCCTTGAGCTTTTGGTCACCTGCTTAGAGCTCTAAAGTATTCGGCATCACCAGCAAAATGAATGCCCTGCGCGCTCTTTTAATTGGTATTCAATTTAGCTTTCACGGTGCAATACGCGCCGTTTTCGTCATTTCCCGAAAATGCACAATAAATAGATTGCAAGGCATGCATATTCTCTTAAATCAGTGTTCAGTTTAGCTTTCATGGTGCAGTGCGAGCATTTTATGTCATTTTCCGAAAAGCTAGATGGAATTTTCATTGTTCTTTACAGGACGCTTGACTTCGATGACAACAATATTCTGAACGCAAAAAAAATATTTAATGCTTTAAGTGACAACCAATAAATAAATATTGGTTTATATATTTATATAAGTGACAACCACAATGGAGAAAAAACGTAGACGGAAAAGAGGTCAACAGCGATACAAATGGGAAGGAAATATGAACAACAAGAAGTACTCAATTGGAGGGAACAGTCAAGAAACAAGCTACTAACTCGTAGAAGAGCACTAAAGCCACATTTGGATGAAGACAAAAATATAATCACAGCTCGTAGGGGCGTGGAAACGTATCCAAAATGTATTCCACTCAAAATTGTATTTGCCGCCTCCAATACCTTAGGATATAAGGTGTTTAATTTTCGGTCTTGGTTATATATTTACATGCCGTAATATTTTTCTAAATAGAGCTTTTTTTTCAAACAATTCATGAACGTTCTACTTGTCTTTCTCGATCATTCTTATCATCAAATGTTTATGCTGTATTGTTGTCCTAGTGTTCGCTTTAAAAAAAACAACAACAACAAAAAACAGATTTATTAGCGTTACATAATTTAGAGATAATCTGTCAGCTTTTATCCCTTTCCTTCCAAACTGGCGTTTTGGGATTGCTCATTATGGAATCCCATTTAGCCATAAAGTGAAATTTTTCTAAAATATTTTCACATCTTGCATATCATAATGTTTTTTCAACCTTCTATTTATTGGAGATTTCTGTCAAAAAGAAACTTGATTATTCAAAACAATATGTCTAAACCTAATTGTTGCGTGCATATTTTGACGCACATTTTACAAAAATCGATATGGCTATTTAATATGGGAAAAATATAGACATGCATTCATTTGTGTATGAAAATGCTGTTTATGGTAAAAGCGAGATAATCCATGTTTGATTCACACTTTTGATTATAGGAGTAATCGTTCTGGATATTGATCCAGCGCAAGGATATTGCGCTTGCGTTTGTACTTATTTTTTAGGGCCAGAAAATATATTAATTTGCTTATTGTGTTTATGGCCTGAATTCATATGTATTACATATTATTAGTACAAGTAGAATCAGTCCTATATTGTATATTTTGGATGGGTAGGAGGGACTAGATTCTTGCTAGCGGAAGTATGAGTTGTCTTGACAAGTCGTGATGAGTTCCGATGTACTGCTTACAAATGGCGGGGTACGTTTTTCTAGAGCTGGTCCTTTCGTCAGAAAAAGATGTCTTACGAAGTGGTTTTTCTACTGAAGGAGATGGTGTCTCTACGATAGTTTGTGTTAGAGACTCTCCTTATGTCAGTATATAGATGATTCGGACTCCAGGTAAACCCAGCTCCTATTTTTGATGATCTCTCGTCGGTTAGGCCTAGCTTGACTTTTGGTGCTTCGTTATGCTAGTGTCGTGTTTGGTATCGACGAAGATGACAGATTTTCCTGCAGCAGTTATGGCTACGTGAAATTAACCTGATCACCGTAGAGCTGTATGGAAACATTTACGAAATCATTTATATAACCATTATAAATTAACTCTGGCTTATATTCTCCTTCCTATGAATGAGTGAACGACAACTCAGGGAGACAGCCATGTTGGATTTCGGTCATCATATGTTTTGATCACTGCCAAGAGAACAGATTATTTATCTTATTATCGGACAGTGACAGGGAGATCTCAATCTTGCTAGAAACCCCCTTTCGTGGTTTCATAATATATACTACAAACTATGGACGTCAAGTAACTTTGGTTATTTATCGATCCGCCTTCACTGACGCGTTGAGTCAGATAGGGGGATGTGGCCATAATGTATCATGACATTGAACTTTTGATGTACTGCCCATTATTTCTGAATGTGTCATGACTTCAGATCTGCTATGTATACCTACAAATTGATATGTCAACGAACCATGATGTACTCGTATGTCCCAGTGTGTACGTCTGAATAAATTGAGTAAACTAAGATTCCAGCAGTCTGCATTGGTGCCTTGTAGACACAAGTGTGAGTGGTTATATTGGTCAGCACACGAACAGTACACCATTCGCGGTAATCACACTCTACACTTCTACTTCATACATACACCATCCTGCGTCGGCTGAAGTGACCAAGTTTAGGGCCTGCTTCCCCTGGAGCCTTTGCCTTCCCTAACTCAGGACTAGGGTGAGTTACCCATTTACAGCTGGGTAGACTGGAGCATGCCTGATCTCAACAACACACCACTCTTCCTTACAGAGCAGACAGACTGATACTTTACAGTGTGTGTGTGAAAGCAACTTTACAGAGTGGAAAGAACAAAGTTTTACAGTGGCGAGCCAGATTCCTGGGTCCAGCTTACGCAGTTTTGTGTTGAGAATCACAGTTTACAGCTGAAAGAACATTTGTTTGAACACATCAACACCAGTAGGACAGTTTTACAGTCGATGTCAGCTTGACCTGTATTACCGATAGGATGCTGTATCTAGGTCAGCGCTTGTTGACAGTTTTTCGCTGTACAGACAGTATTACACAGGACAGTGGTATCAAGTGTAGAAAATATCTGGAGCAATATTGTTGACATTTCTCAACGTACAGAAGAATCACAGTGTTGTTGAACATAAAGTGCATAGTTCATCGTTGGTTCTTCAAATGCTCAACAGAGAAAAATTGACAGTGTAATAGTTTAAAATTAAATCTATTACTGAATAAAGTGGCAAGTTATTAGTATTAAAATAAACTGTGCCTGCTTTACAACACTATACCTGCAACACATTCCATTCATGACATAAATGATATTGTATGCTATATGCTATTTATGCTTACATGTTATTTGTTTATATGTGTAGGGGTTTATATGTTGCGGGCCTGGATGGGTGGTGACTAGAACAGGAAATACCGAATAATATTGGTCTTGTTCTGGCGTTCGATAGGGAGCAATTTCTTAATTGAAATTTGCATGCAACATAGTTTGCAAATATTTGGTTAGTTGTGACGACTGTTTCATATTTGTATTTGTAACATTTTTTGTGTTCCTTAGTTTTGTTTGATTTGTTTGTATAATTGTAGGTCTCATCTTTTCTTTCATTTCAGTTTTTTACACCCTTATGTTTATACACTGTGGCGTTATTTGTCTTGTTATCTTATGGCAGTTATCATCACGGTTTCTGTGATCATTTTTTTCATTTCTCCTATTTAATTTAATTTGATCTCTGCAAATGTTTTCATATTGTCTTTTCTTGTTTGTCCTTTGTAATGTCTTTAGTTGACATATGACGTATAGTGGTATACACTGATAGTATAGTACAGATCAGTACTTTCTGATTGTTATTGTTATAAAACAAAATGTACAAGACCTTTGTAAGGCTTGTCTCCCAAAGTGATTGGTAAAGGGAAATATTTTTTCTACAGGTACTCAAGTGATCTTTGATTACATTGAGGTATACAAGACCTTTGTAAGGCTTGTCTCCCAAAGTGATTGGTAAAGGGAAATATTTTTTTTCCACAGGTACTCAAGTGATCTTTGATTACAGTGAGGTATACAAGACCTTTGTAAGGCTTGTCCCCACAGTATTTGAGATACAATTATTGTTGTCCACAGGTACTCAAGTTATCATTGGTTATTATAAACCATACAAGTTTGGACTAAGACTAAGTCTAAGGTATAGACTTGTCTCCCATTAACTTGAAAGAGGGTAATTTATTTACTTTTTCAGGTTTCTGATTTAAGAAGACAATATGTCTACATTAGATTATTTTATTGCTCAAGGAAAATCTCTTGATAAGACTGGAAAAGACTTAGAACAATGGGCTGTTGCTCAATATGACAAAGCATTAGCTGCAGAAGAGAAAAAAACTGCTGCTGCTGTTGAAGAAAAAAAAGCTGCGGCTGAGGAGAGAAAACTTCAAATAGAAGAAAAAAAAAAAAAAAAAGCTGCTGCAGAAGAAAGGAAAGCAATAGCTGAAGAAAAAAGATTAGAAAAAGAAGCTGATACTGCTGCTGAACTTAAGAAATTGCAGATGCAAGTGGAGGAAAGGAGATTTGATGCAGAACAGAAAAAATTAGAAGCTGCTGCAGAACAGAAAAAATTAGAAGCTGCTGCAGAACAGAAAAAATTAGAAGCTGCTGCAGAACAGAAAAAACTAGAAGTTGCTGCTGCTGCAGAACAGAAGAAATTAGAAGCTGCTGCAGAACAGAGAAGATTAGATAGAGAAGCTGAAGAGAGAAAAGCAATAAGAGAACATGAGTTTGAATTAGAGAAATTAAAATTGACATGTATGAGTAATGTTAATCAGGCATCTGGTGGTAATGGTAAACCCTTCGTGTACAAGGTCAAGGTACCAGCGTTTAACCCTACCAGTGATGACATAACATTTTGGCTTTCTAGATTTGAACGGGCTTGTCGATCTCATAATGTTGACAAATCACAGTATGTGAATCAGTTGTCTGAAAATCTAAAAGGGGAGTCTCTGAGTAAGTTATATTTTGTTGAAGAGGCCGACAAAGATAATTATGATGCTGTTAGGGCAGCTTTGATAAAGAGATATCAGCTGTCTGAAGAAGGTTATCGTCTTTTGTTTAAAACAATGAGACCTGAGGTAGGTGTAGAATTCTCAGAATTCATCTCAAAAGCACGAATTACACTTTCACGATGGATTGAATTATCCAAAACAGAGAAAACATTTGATGGTCTTACAGATTTATTGCTAAGAGACAAGGTCATGTCTTCTGTAAATAAATCATTCCTAGAGTTCTTACATGAGCGTAAACCTAGTACAATAAAGCAAATGGAAGAATATTGTGACCAGTATGCCACGGCACACCCTGACATGATTCTTAGTAACTCTAACATTAAAGAGAGTATGCCAGTTGCTTCGGCAACAGAATATAATCAGAATTACTCACACAAATTCCAAGGAGCTAAAAATAAATTTGATAAAAAGGTTAATTGGAATAAGTATCAAAACCAAGATAACCATTCAAATCAGAGTTCTTCTTTGAAGAACTGGAATCGGGCTGATAGTCCTCGACACGCGAGGGGTACCCATAATGTTAGAAATTCTCGGAAAGGGAGTAGCTATAGGAACTACCCAAGTGCTTCATGGAGACAAAAGAAACAATATTACAGGGATACTCAATATAACGAGCATGATGATTATGATCATGAATATTATGATTCAAACCCAAATAGGGGTTATAACAGAGGCAATAATAATTATAGAGACAATTATAACCGAGGTAGATCACAACACAAAAGACATGGTAAATCGTATTACCAGGCTAACTCTGCACAACAGGAGTTCCACGACACCGATAATCAGAATAATGATAAAAAAGACTCCAATAGTGTAGCGAATTCCGCTTTTGATTTTGCTAGAGCATCTGAGTGTTCGCAATGCAAAACATTATTCGATCCAACCACAGTGTCTACTTTAAGCTGCGGTCACCCACTTCCCGCTCTCCATGCGTCAATCGCGCATAATGGAAGGGGTGCTCTTGTCTTTAATAGGGGCCTAATAGATGGTACTCCGGTATCAATTCTTTTCGACTCGGGGTGCACTACCATTGGAGTGAGACAATCACTCGTAAATCCTTCTCGAGCTACAGGCAATATAGTCAAATGTGTAACATTTGGTGGCACATTGGAGAAGTACTCCACTGCCATTATCAATATTGCTACGCCTTTCTTTACAGGAGAGGTGCAAGCATGTCTCTTGCCGAATCCGATCGCTGATCTTATCATCGGTCGCATTCATGGAGTGAAAGAATGCACTCCACAGCAAATTTCTAATTGGGAAAATGTTAATATGCAATCTGCTAATGCAGTAATCACTAGGGCTCAAGCTCTCAATATGCCACAATCTTCACATTCTGAAGATAATGATGCGCAGATCCAAGATGATCCCTTGGAGATTTCCCACGATTCCTTTATCAAACAGCAGGAAGATGATCCTACTCTAAAGAAATTCTTTACTCTGGCAACAAAAGGTGATCCGAATAAGGATACTAATCGTAAATCTTGGATTACGTTGAAGAATGGCGTACTTGTACGTATGGTACAAGACTCCGCTAAGTCCATTCATTCTCAAATCCTTGTGCCTAAAAATATGAGAGTTAAAATTTTACAGCACGCTCATGATTCGCAGTGTGCTGGACATATGGGTTTTTCCCGTACTAAAGCTAGAGTTCTTCAATCTTTCTTTTGGCCTGCGGTGAATAAGGACATACGAATCTATTGTCGATCTTGTAAAGTATGTCAAGAGATTAAATCCAGAGGTCCACGCCATGATGCACCTATTCAGGCTGCAGACATTCCCATTCGGCCATTTCAAAAAATGGCGATAGACATCATTGGTCCATTTAAGATAAAGTCTGCTAGAGGACACCAATTTATTTTGACGTGTGTTGATATGTGCACACGTTGGCCGGAGGCTGTTCCTCTAAAGAGCATAACTACTGCTGATGTCGCAGATGCTCTTTGGTTAATATTTTCTCGTCTGGGGTTTCCAGCAGAAATATTATCCGACCATGGTACCCAACTCATATCGGATACCATGTCTCAAGTAATGTCGACTCTGAAGATAGAGAGATCGCTGAGTAGTATTTATCATCCTATGTCCAATGGGATGGTGGAACGTTTGAATAGAACTCTGAAAAACCTACTAGGTAAGATAACAGAAGATCATCCTCAGGATTGGGATAGGGTTTTACCCGCGGCTCTCTTTGCATATAGAGAGGTCGCCAACGAACATACAGGATTTTCTCCCTTTGAACTTGTCTTTGGCGCGAAACCGCGAGGTCCTATGTCCTTACTGCATGATCTTATAACTGCTGATAATATTGTCGATGACACAAAATCCTCTTATGAATATGTCATCGCACTTAGACACAAGATTATTGAAGCATGCAAATTGGCAACTGCTTCTTCTGAATTTGCGAAACAGAAGGCAAGGGAATTTGCCAATAAAAAGAGATGTTTGCGTCAACTTTGTCCAGGTGACAAAGCATTTGTCTTGCTACCTTTTAGGGAAAATAGACTTCTCATTTCTTGGAAAGGTCCGTACGATATAATATCAAAGGTTTCCGATGTTGACTATATCGTCGATATTGACGGGAAGCGTAAAACCTTCCACATCAACATGCTCACGGAATTCCATGAACGTCCTGATTATTTACAACCTGTTTTCCAGGCAACGGACGATTTTCCAGTCCAACATGGACAGTACTCATCTCTGTCAGTAATACAGGATGAGGAAACGAGTTTCTCGGATGTAAATTTACCTTTTCCAATGATTCCTCTTCACTCTAATGAATCATGGAAAGATGTTGCAATTTCTCCAGAATTATCTCCAGGAGAGCAGAAACAAGTTTCTACTATGTTAGAACAATTTCAGGATGTCCTTACTGACATTCCTGGTCAAACGGATGTCATTCAACATGACATTATTCTTACTGACCATAGTCCTATAAGAGTCAGACCGTATCCTATCCCGATACATTTTCAAGCACAGGTAGAGAAAGAGTTAGATGAGATGATAGAGTTAAAAATTATTGAACCATCCACATCAGCATATTCTTCGCCGATGGTTATAGTACGAAAAAAAGACAATAACATACGTCTTTGCGTGGATTATCGCAAATTGAATCAAGTGACTAAATTCGATGCTGAACCTATGCCTTTACTAGAAGAGCTACTTACGAGACTATCGAATTCTCACTTCTTTACTAAACTCGATTTGTCTAAGGGATATTGGCAAGTTCCACTATCCGAACACGCCAAACCGTTTACTGCTTTTTCGACGCCTAGGGGTCTATTCCAATGGAATTTCATGCCTTTCGGTCTTATGAACGCCCCTGCTACATTTGTACGCATGATGCGTCGAATCCTATCTCATCGCTCAGATGTCATTGCGTATCTTGATGACATCTGTCTTTTCAGTGATACTTGGAACGATCACTATAATGGTATAAATGAACTATTGTCTATCTTACGCGAGCATAACCTGACAGCGAAACCATCGAAAGCATGTATTGGTTTTAGCGAAATATCTTTCTTAGGACACCGTGTTGGTCATGGGTTCCTAAAAACAGAAGACCATAATACAAGTAAGATACTTAACATTTCTATTCCTAAGACTAAAAAGCAAGTACGAAGTCTCTTAGGTCTAATACAATTTTATGGACGATTCATCCCGAATCTGTCCTCCATTATGTCACCTCTTTCTTCCTTGCTAAAGAAAGGGTCTCCTAACGTAGTCCATTGGACTCAAGAATGTCAATCCTCTTTGGATAAGGTTAAAACTATGTTTTCTACTTCACCTATCCTAGTATTGCCTTCTAAGGATAAGACATTTATTCTTCGTAGTGACGCTTCATCCACCGGGATTGGAGCTGCACTAATGCAAGAGTACTCTGGAACTCTGCATCCTGTGATGTATATTTCTCGGAAATTAAATGCCGCAGAGAAGAATTACTCGGTCCTAGACCGTGAATTATTGGCTATGGTTTGGTCAATCCTTAAACTGCAAAGATTTCTTCTGGGCGCGCATTTCATTGTGGAAACTGACCAGAAAGCTCTTACGGCTATTCAGAGTAAAAATCTGAAGAGCGCGAGATCAACGCGATACGCGATTGCTCTACAGCCATTTCATTTTTCGGTGCGAGCTATCCGTGGGTCAGAAAATGTGATGGCAGATATTTTGTCTAGATGCCCACATGATTCATAACTGTTATACAACTTTGATACAGTTGTTTCTATGTTGAAATGTGTACACATATGTAATATATCATATATTGATTGTAACACTACTTAGCGGTTCATTGATATGTATTCACCGCTGATCTTTCAATGTTTTTCGTCTTTGATGATCATGATGTTAAGATATCTTAGATGGAATTTATGTATAAACTAATGTGGAAATTGTGTCATTGCTAATATTGTAGTATGCGTTGGTGACACCTCTCTGGAAATATTTATACTTAGAGAAGTACTTTCTCTAAGGTCATAAAACTTATGCTTATCATCTGCGCATTGTTATTGGTGCGTTGTGAGCCTATTGTATGTTGCTCCTAGATGTATTTCAAAAAAAAAAATGTACCATTTTTTTTTTCCCGAGGGGTGTGGTAATCTGTTGCGTGCATATTTTGACGCACATTTTACAAAAATCGATATGGCTATTTAATATGGGAAAAATATAGACATGCATTCATTTGTGTATGAAAATGCTGTTTATGGTAAAAGCGAGATAATCCATGTTTGATTCACACTTTTGATTATAGGAGTAATCGTTCTGGATATTGATCCAGCGCAAGGATATTGCGCTTGCGTTTGTACTTATTTTTTAGGGCCAGAAAATATATTAATTTGCTTATTGTGTTTATGGCCTGAATTCATATGTATTACATATTATTAGTACAAGTAGAATCAGTCCTATATTGTATATTTTGGATGGGTAGGAGGGACTAGATTCTTGCTAGCGGAAGTATGAGTTGTCTTGACAAGTCGTGATGAGTTCCGATGTACTGCTTACAAATGGCGGGGTACGTTTTTCTAGAGCTGGTCCTTTCGTCAGAAAAAGATGTCTTACGAAGTGGTTTTTCTACTGAAGGAGATGGTGTCTCTACGATAGTTTGTGTTAGAGACTCTCCTTATGTCAGTATATAGATGATTCGGACTCCAGGTAAACCCAGCTCCTATTTTTGATGATCTCTCGTCGGTTAGGCCTAGCTTGACTTTTGGTGCTTCGTTATGCTAGTGTCGTGTTTGGTATCGACGAAGATGACAGATTTTCCTGCAGCAGTTATGGCTACGTGAAATTAACCTGATCACCGTAGAGCTGTATGGAAACATTTACGAAATCATTTATATAACCATTATAAATTAACTCTGGCTTATATTCTCCTTCCTATGAATGAGTGAACGACAACTCAGGGAGACAGCCATGTTGGATTTCGGTCATCATATGTTTTGATCACTGCCAAGAGAACAGATTATTTATCTTATTATCGGACAGTGACAGGGAGATCTCAATCTTGCTAGAAACCCCCTTTCGTGGTTTCATAATATATACTACAAACTATGGACGTCAAGTAACTTTGGTTATTTATCGATCCGCCTTCACTGACGCGTTTAGTCAGATAGGGGGATGTGGCCATAATGTATCATGACATTGAACTTTTGATGTACTGCCCATTATTTCTGAATGTGTCATGACTTCAGATCTGCTATGTATACCTACAAATTGATATGTCAACGAACCATGATGTACTCGTATGTCCCAGTGTGTACGTCTGAATAAATTGAGTAAACTAAGATTCCAGCAGTCTGCATTGGTGCCTTGTAGACACAAGTGTGAGTGGTTATATTGGTCAGCACACGAACAGTACACCATTCGCGGTAATCACACTCTACACTTCTACTTCATACATACACCATCCTGCGTCGGCTGAAGTGACCAAGTTTAGGGCCTGCTTCCCCTGGAGCCTTTGCCTTCCCTAACTCAGGACTAGGGTGAGTTACCCATTTACAGCTGGGTAGACTGGAGCATGCCTGATCTCAACAACACACAGAGCACTCTTTACCAACTTACAGAGTGGAAAGAACAAAGTTTTACACTAATCTGAATTATCCACATATTCTTATCACTTCCAACCACGTCTTGATTTGCTTTTTTGACGTCAATTAGAGGATTCTTTCAGTTTACACGCGTAGGCTTCCTATAACAACAACAATGTTGGTTTCATTATATTGAAAACGTGTTGCGTTGGCTCAAACAAGATGGTTGCCCTAAGTGTAGAATGACGTAAGAAAAAAGTATGACGTAAATATTGCGAGTGCTGAGCAATAGGCAGTTGAGCCATTTGGGAGGTGTTGGCCAGCCGGACAAGCTGACCTATATGTGTGTCCTTTTTTGAGGGCCGCTATTTGTCATTATAGTTGTGTATTTGTCGTAATAATAGTTGTGTATTTGTCGTCATAATAGTTGTGTATTTGTTGTCATAATAGTTGTGTATTTGTCGTCATAATTGCTGTATATTTGTGGTCACAATAGTTGTATATTTGTGGTCACAATAGTTGTATATTTCTGGTCACAATAGTTGTATATTTCTGGTCAAATTAGTTGTATATTTGTGGTCACAATAGTTGTATATTTCTGGTCATAACAGTTGTATATTTCTGGTCATAATAGCTGTATCTTTGTCGTCCTAATGGTTGTATATTTGTATAAGTCGGCGTCTGTGGCCTAATGGATATGAACGCAGTTTCATAATCCAGATATACCAGGTTCGAAACCAGCTGCAGGCGGTTTGGTAGCAGATCGCTTTGTGTGGATTTTTAACAATGGTATAAGCGCCGTACCGTTCAGAAAGCAATGGCAAACTACTGAACGTAAACATTGCCTAGCAAAAAAAAAACAGCAGCCAATAAAAGCTGGGGTTGATTGCCATGTCTTTTAAAGGATAAGCAACTAACAATGGTTGTATATTTGTCGCCTTAATGGTTGTATATTTGTGGTCACAATAGTTGTATATTTCTGGTCATAATAGCTGTATCTTTGTCGTCCAAATGGTTGTATATTTGTCGCCATAATGGTTGTATATTTGTCGTCCTAATGATTGTATATTTGTGGTCACAATAGTTGTATATTTGTCGTCACAATAGTTTTATATTTGTCGTCGCAATATTTGTATATTTGTCGTCATAATAGTTGTGTATTTGTCGTCATTATAGTTGTGTATTTGTCGTCATAATAGTTGTGTATTTGTCGTCATTATAGTTGTGTATTTGTCGTCATAATAGTTGTGTATTTGTCGTCATAATAGTTGTATATTCTACAGTAATACCAGTAATAGTTTCAGTAGTATGCTTAATATTGGTAGTAGCAGTAGTAGTAATAGTGGCATCGTAGTGGTAGTTAAAAATAGAAAAGCTAAAGGCAGTCCTATAGCATATAGTACCGTTGGGGAGTGACATGTCAGAGACTTCACTGTACCAGATCCGACTTTATGAGGCGAAGTGACTAGTTACCTTCCTTCATGTCATTACCTTCTCTAACTCAAGAGCAGAGTCGAGTATCATTAACAGCTAGGTAAACTATTCGTTGTGGTCTTATTAGTCTGGGCTGTGGAGTTGGGAGGGTGGAGTCGTGGAATCGGTCATTTTTTAATGAAGTCGGAGTTGGAGTCGATTCAGTAAAAATTGTCCGGACTCCGATTACCAACGGACTCCGATTACCAACAGACTCCGATTACCAACTTTATTCCATGTGACTAATTAAAAAAACTAATTGAAACCAGAGTCAGACTTCTAAAATCTCAGGAATCGCAAAATTCTTTGGCCGACTCCACTACCCTGACATTAGTAATAATAGTAATAAGCGGAAGTAAATAAGAGATGAACCATAAAAGTAAATTAATGCGAAAGAAGTGAGAGAAAAAACAAATTAAAGAAAGAAAAGTTTAAAAAACACACTTTTAAAGAAATGAGAAAACTTGAAAGTGTGGAAATAGCAACACGAACAACAGCAACATCAACAACTAAAGATGGGGAAGACAGCAAAGGAAAAAAAAAAAGAAGAAATTAATCGTGGATGAGGAACAAGAAAATACGATGAAAAGAAAGAAAGTAAAGCCAGTTCCTCTGACAGGTAGGCTTTTGCCAGGTCACAGTTGTAGTATGTCTGTGAAGATGGCTGTTGGTATCTCGCAGAAATAGACTGACTTTGTTAACAACAACAAACGAAGGAAACCTCAGGTGTTCGTCAAATATAAACTCTCTGAAGGTACCTTTTCTGTTCACAGACTATACCGCAGTTTCGGACTACTGCAACCACCACATTATACCACGTACACTGCGTTACTCCTTTTCTGTTCACAGACCATACCAACATTCCCGACTACTGACCACATTATACCACACACACACTGTGTTACACCTTTTCTATTTACACAGACCATACCAACATTCCCGACTACTGACCACATTATACCACACACACACTGTGTTACACCTTTTCTATTTACACAGACCATACCAACATTCCCGACTACTGACCACATTATACACGCACACTGTGTCACACCTTTACAACAACCACATTATACCACACTACCATACCTTTACAACCACCACATCATACCACACACCGTATCACACTCCTACAACAACCACATTATACCACACACACTGTGTCGCATCCTTACAACCACCCCTGCTACTACCATTTGAGTTTGCGCTCGTGTGTGTGTGTGTGTAGTATCTGAGATCTAAAACCAGTCCTTACCTGGGATCAATGAGGATATCTGACCCAGTTAGAGGAACTCCCACAGACATACACATAATATACCCACACAGAGTTTTGTTTTTAACCCCTAACACTCCAAACAAAATAGGATCTTGAGAATTCCTTAAAGCTTGTGTTCTCTGGCAAGTCAAGTTCCAACTTCACAACCTATCAGCTTACCTGGCAACAAAGTGCTATGGGGAAATGTGTGAAATCTTAGGTAACTTTTTATGTCATTGGTGACAAGTTACCTGCGACAGTTTAAAACCAGCCCACACATTTTTCCAGCTCAGGTTTACATGGAAGTGTTTATGTATGGAAACAAACCCGGACAGTCCTGTAGAACATGCTCAGCAGTTTGTTCGTTTAATCCACATGTGCACAGTGGTGAAGCAGACAATCGTAACTTGTGCATGTGTTTATTCAGTTTGTTATGCCCTGTCCTGAGTCGAAAAATAGTTATCTGTCCCTGCCGGTCGAGAGTGTGATAGTCGTCTTTGGGTTGGTTCTGTTCTGTTCTCTTCTGATAGTCTGGATAGCTCTCTTTTTCTCAAAGTATGTGACTTCATTATCTTCTTGTTCACATTCTCCTCCCTTTTTTGCAAGTTTATCTGCCTTTTCATTTCCGGGTACACCACACTGAGATGGTACCCACTGAAGTATGGTTCTCTTTTTGGCAGCTACCTTGTTTAGTTCATTTCTCAGATGCGGGAGTTTACCACCCTTGAGAGCTTGCAGGACAGACAGTGCATCTGTGAGGATGACTACCTGGTGGCAGTCAGAGTTGGTGTTATAAATCATATTTGCAGCTTGCTCTAGAGCTTGAACCTCAGCTGTATAGTTGGAACAGAATTTACCAGTGGGAATGTGCCTAGTCTCATAGTGGTTGTCAGGATATGAGATAAAGATACCGGCACCTCCATTCCTAACAGCATTAGTTGCTGATCCATCTGTATAGGCATGTATCCATGATTGATCGGGATAGCTTTCTTGGATCATACTCAATGTAGCAGTTCGTTTTTGCAGATCATTATACTCACATCCACTTGTGAGACCACTGACTGATGTATTAATTTGGAGGGCACTGCTGGCCTGCTCCCATGGTACAGGGTATAGGGTGGGCTTCAGTGGTGTTGTCTTCATGGATAGGTCTTCTTGATGCTGTCTTATAAGTCTTTTCCCCCGATGCACAAAGCTGCTACGCTTTAGACGTCCCAATGCCAGATCATCTAGTCTTGCCTTCATTGGGTGCATTGGCATACTGTTGTACTTTTCCATCTGGATCATGGTTTTTGTGTCTCTTCTATGGGACAATGTCTGTAATCCAGCAACCTTCTGCATCTCTGTTATTGGTGTAGTTTTTCATGGCTCCTGTAATGAGCCTGAGAGCTTGATTTTGCACCTTGTCCAAAGACTGCAGATGTGAGTTAGCAGCTGATGACCATGCTGCTGAGCTAAACTCTAAGTGTGGTCTTATTACTCCATTATAAATCTTCTTTAGATTTCGTTCATTTGCTCCCCAGTTGGTACCTGCTAATTTTCTGAGTATGCCTAGTCGTCTTCGGGCCTTTCCTTCTGCATTTTCAATATGCTTATTCCATGTAAGCCTTTGGTCAAATGTCACCCCAAGATAGGTGGGGTAGCTTTCTTCCTTGATCACGGTTGTCCCTAGGTGTATGTTAGCTGATTTGTCCTTGGGGGCGAGGGAGAACAGTGTTGTGGAGGTTTTGTCTGTGTTTATTGTGATAAGCCATTTCTCTGCCCATGACACTAGCATGTCTGCTGCCCGCTGCATTCTATAATTTGCTGTGGTGACATTTTCATCAGCGCACCAGAGTACTAGGTCATCTGCATATAAGGCAGCTTTAACTCCTGCAGGGAGATCTTTCACCAGGTCATTGATGTAAACAAGGAAGAGTGTTGGGGAAATTACTCCTCCTTGAGGTACCCCCTGATGGAGCAACACTTTTCTGCTCTGCAGACCGTCAAGAGTGACTCTAGTTCTCCTGTTATGCAAGTATGACTGGATCCATTTCATCATGTTGCCTTGGATTCCACTTCTCCTAAGTTTTGCAATGAGGCCATCTTTCCACACCTTGTCAAAGGCCTGCTTGAAGTCGACCCAGATCGTTAGGACCTTTTTCTTCTCCTGGAAGGCATCTTCTATTGCTTGAGACAAGTAAGTAACTTGGTCTTCTATACTGTAGCATTCTCTAAATCCAGCTTGTTCCGGCACCAGGATCTGCTCAGACTCTAAATACCATTTCAATCTGTGGTTGACTATTCGCTCCATAGTCTTCCCAACACAGCTTGTGAGACTGATTGGCCGGTAACTTGCAGCCTCGGTCTTACATTTCCCTTTCTTTAGTATGGGTATTGTGATGGCTTCTCTCCATACTTGGGGTACCGTTCCTTTCAACCAGCTGTGGTTGAATATCTCAAGCAGTTTTGTCTTTGCTGCTGAGCTCAGATTTACTAGCATTTCGTTGCTGATTTTGTCTGGGCCGGGTGACTTTTGAAACTTAAGCTTGGAAATAGCCTTCTGTAGTTCTCCTAGTGTGATGGGTTCCCTCATTGGGGCAGGAGTATCTGTCTGTCCCATGGTTGCCAGTATTTCTTTTCTTATCTCTCTCTGATGATCTATGTTAATGGGTAAGTTGCTTTCTGAACTGTATCTTCTAGCAAACAAGTCTGCAGCTTGTTTTCCTCTGAAAAGTTTGCCACCTTCATCCAATGTGATAGTCTGCCTAGGTGAGGAACGCTCTTCATTTAGAGACTTGACTAATCTCCAAAGTTTCCTGCCGTCTTTCTCAAGGTTCAGCGATGCCGTTTTAGTTCTCCAGCTTTTCCGTTTTTCTTCTAGCTTTGTTCTCTGAAACTCTGCTACAGCCTTTTTCCATTTGTTGTGAGTTTCAAGTGAAGGCTGAGACTCTGCGTCCTTTCTAGCCCTGTCCATAGCTTCCTGACGTTCTTGGAGTGTGCTGGACCAGTATGGTATGTAGTTACGCCGGCATCCTTTGGGAATGGTTTCTTTTGCAGCTTGTAGTATGCATCTGTTGAAGTATTTAACCACTTCATTAATGTCTCTGTTCTGTACCTTGAGGGTAGACAGCAGCGTGTTCACCTGATGCCTGAATAAACCCCAGTTGGCTTTTTTGTAGTTCCATCTTGTAATGGCTGGGCCTGTACTGAGAGTTGCACTCTGGACAGTAAGAAAGATTGGGCGATGGTCGCTTCCCCCTAGTTGGTCTCCTACTTCTCTACTAATAGATCCAGCTATATCTGGTGTGGAGAAGGCAAGATCTGGTGTTGAAGTTGTGTGCCATCCTCTGGAGTAGAAGGTAGGAGTATCTGTGGCATTATTGACTAGGATTAGGGAGTGATCATCTTGCCAAGTTTCAACCTCTTCACCTCTGTGATCCAGATGGTTATAGCCCCAGCTCTGGGAGTGGCTATTAAAGTCTCCAACTGCTATAAAGTTGGTGGCTGGTACCTGTATAGAGCTGAGACTCAGGGGTTTGTTGTTCGGACAGTAATAGTTCAGGAGTTCTATTTCCATCTTGTCTACCTTTATCTGCAACAGCTGATATTCTGCTCCATCCATGAAGGTTTTCCTTTCGTGTGCAGGAATGTTATTCCTTACAAGAGTAAGTACTCCTCCTTTTCGTCTATCTTTTCTGTCAGATCTGAAGCATTGATATCCCCTTATTTTAAAGGTTTGATCTGCTTTCAAGTGAGTCTCTGGATACAGCAAACACTGACTTGCTTCTCATACAAGATGTTTTCCAGCTCTGTCTTTTTGCTGTATCCAGCCTGCTTGCTGTTCACTCCCTCTGCATTCCAGTGCATCATGACAAGTGGCACTCTGGGTTTCTCTTTTTCTGTTTTGTTTTGGTCAGTAGTTCTCCTCCGCCGTCTGCTGACTCCACAAGACGGTCTAGAGGGTCCTCCAGTAGCTGAGGGTGGGCTCTGTCGAGGCTCAGAGCCCGGCACTGCACCTGCCTGGTGGAGCTCCACAGGGCGAGCACCAGTACGAGATTTATTTGACGGTGTACTCTCCATAGAAAAAAAAAAGCGAGTTGCGTGATACTGTGGTTTCCGGTGCGCCTTCTGGCCCAGTATCTATGACTTTAGCACCTGTTCAACGGGAGAGTGGGCTCATCCCTAAATCTGTTTATGTTCCCAGTAGTAGACTATTCGCAAGCAGCCTGGGGGTGTCACTGCTCTGCGCGGACCTTGTTTACCGAGGCGGCGTCCGAGCTCGTATGGTGAAAATATGGTTGCGTTATCTTCAAAATAGCCCTGTCTTTCCCATGGCTTTTCTGCCATCCTGCAACTTTGAGTTAGGGAGTTCTGAGCTCCAGTCTCTTTCCCAGGCATTTTATCCTGGCCTGGCACGCATACAGAGGACCCCACTTCTGGTTCTAAGTTAGCAGTTGGGGATAGGTGGGGTAGCACACTGTGCATTCCCCGTCATCCAGGGGGCTCTCCAACTATGCAGAGCTTGCACAATGCTGTGCTCTGGTTCTGGGCTCTCCCAAGGAATCCTCACGTCCTGCACAGAGCCACTTCCAGATACCCACCACCTGCCAACCCTCCATTGTAGAAATCTCCTGCATGCGGCCATCCAGTCAAGAGCCAGTATTAAGTCTGGTGCCCAAGTGATCCCCCCAAGCTCAGTGTGCAATGCTGGGTTCTCATCATGCTGCAACACAGGGGGGATTGTGATGCTCAGCCATCTCTCTCAACTCTGCACCGATAAGTGGCATCGGGGACTTAACTGTGCCTCAGTACTGGGAGGCCCCGTTTCCGGGTACACCACACACAGCCAATTGAGGCAACGGTCGCCGTGGGCGTGTCTTCAGTGGGGAAGTTGTGGAGTCTTCCTGTCCATGTTCTTGCACATCCTAACACTGCCCGCAAGACATCGGAGGTTTGGAGAGTGGCCTTCTCTGCTTTTTTGAGCCGGGGTGGGCTCCCCGGGCAAGTCTCGATGGGGATCGGGACGTGTCCACGCGCCAGTGGGCCCAGCATCGGCCGTGGAGGACTTGCTCTGCCAGGTTTGATGTGGATTTCCTACCGCCCCGGGTAGAAGCCAGAAGTGTACTGTGCCAGCTCTGGGGGAGATAAAGGGGGTGTTTCTGCGTCTCCTTGTGATACGTAGCCAGGTAGGGCTCACAGTGCTCTTTCCCCGCCACCAAATTGCCTGCTGGTTACGCCGAGTTCTCCGAGGCTCTAGGCATGTGACCAAGAGTTGAAGGCAATAGGATCGTCAAGTCCTGAGTCTCTGTGCCTGTACGATGGGTTCCGATCTTCAGGGAGCAGTCCACGCTCGTTCCCACTTCCAAGACTTGTTCAGTATCCATCTGGCTCCTTCCCACCCACAGAGGGCGTGTACGGTGTAGTGCACCGGTTTTATTATCGAGGTTTGCTCCTCTAGATCCGTTGTGTTTAGCCTGAGGATTCGCACCCTCAGTTACCAGGACTACCTCGAGGAGGGTGTGGCTCTTCACCACGCACAATACTTGATCATGAGAGCGAATGCTGGGTGGAACAAACGACGTTTGATACATTCTATCTCTGTTATTGTTCATCTTAATGGTAGACCAGTGTAGGCCTGTCCGCATTAATCTATTGACACTTGTACTGATGACGAAACAAACTTCCACTGATAATAAACACTGGAGGACACACTGATGACGATTAATGTCTTTATTAATGTCAAACGAACGTATCTTACAATAGGCGAACACTGTGCCTCAATATCAAGTAGAATGGACTTCAAAACACAGTCTTACACGTTGACATTTCTAACTGGTCAGGAAGTTGCTCTTGTATATATCTGCCTACTTCTATATTTCTTAAGTCTGGCCGTTGTTCAAAAGTCGATAAGTTCTTCATTATATAATGTCTACTATGTTCTTCTGGCTCGGATGTAGCATACTGGCGCACTACCAGAGTTGGAAACTTAATCCATTAGCCACATAGAATGTTCGTGAATGACACCAGTCTGCGTCTGTACTGGACTAACACTGCCAGCACGTGGTTCTCGAACTATCTTCACGTTTGCTCAACTAGCAATGATCTACACGCCATTTTCTTGACGAGATGCTTGAACCAAATAACTTGACTGTAGCTCGATAACAACTTACTGTTGTTTAGAAGAATCTTGACTTGTCTTCTCTTATATTCTCTGCAAACGGCAGTCGGATATAACCAACAACTCCATGTACATGGTAGATGGTTGAAAGGGGCGTGCTACAAAGAAAAGTAGCAAACACATTAATAAAAATAAAAAAAACTGCAGTCGGTACAACTATTGAGGGTAGTACTCGAGCTGGTTTCTAACTTTTAAATCACGTAGATGGCTGCTCCAGTTAGCCCACGCTAACCTTCCCCGAGCAAGGAGATCTTGTCACGTATGCTCACTAGTTTTGTAACCTTATGTCACGTGATCCAGCTCCGTTATTCACTAATTACCAACATCGTTATCCTAATTAACCTCTACACCACGCGGTAGAAGGGGAACGACCAAGTAAGTTATCCTAATCTCAGTTATCTCCCTTCATGACATTCCTACCACAATACCTGAATTAATGTTGTAATATCTAGAGTGCCCATTTCATCATGCAAAATAGCCAAATTTAAGTATATGCTGTGGAAAGTAAGAGTATCGTGCCAAATTTTTAAGGACATACCAAAGTGGGATGAAATAGACAGTAACAAGTAAAATAGACAGTAACAGGTGAAATAGAACATGGCAAAAGGAGAAATGGGACAACAGCAGGTGAATATACATACACATACAGACATACACACATTTATATACATATGCAATAACAGTATGCAATAACAGTATGCAATAACTAACTAAGCATAGTCTTCATCGGACAAACAAACGGGTCCATGGTAGAAAAATGTTAAGAAACCCTGGTACCACACACACAAACACATGAAATAGAAACGGAATATGTATCATAGTCTATGACCTTCACCTCGTTATCTGTACAATACCCTCAGCACGCTTCCATCAAAATTCTCGAGTAATGTTTCACGCCAATAAATTGTTCTTCTTGTCTCAGACCCACATAATAACATGACCATTATTGTCATCTTGTCTAATGTTCTTGTTGGTATTGAGCAACCTACTCTTTGATGTCACTATCTCCGTCACACACTCTGTTAACACAATCTTTGTATAAAGTATATTATGTCTAACTATTCCCTTTCCAATTAACGAGTATTGTCTATCGCCTGACTTATTGCTCCAGCAAGTGCTGGCCAGAGTGTGACTCATTTTACAACGATACAAAAACACGTTCAGTTTCTAACTTTGTATTCTCCAAGTCTGAGGTCTGAGTCTAGATACCTGGGATATATATTATAGAAAATCAGAGGAGGGTAGAGGACTAGAATTGATAGCGCAGTTTAGACGTTATGCATGGGGGGAGGTCTGAGTGTTCAAAAGTGTGCACATGATTATCGTTGAACATCTTTTAAATTCGATTGCATGCATCCTTTTTTTTGGGCGGGGGTGGGGGGGGTGCGGGGGGAGTGGGTGGTTAGAAATTATAAATATCGTGCAAATAAAATTAAATATGTCACCACTAGTGGATAATTTAATAGATACTTCGCCACTATTGGATAATCAATGTATATAAAATCCCAGCTTTTTCTGTCACTAACGCTAAGGGATGCAACTTTGGTTGAAAGTTAGACATTAATTGTATTGTTTCCCTTATATGTACTCTCCCGAAAATAGTAACACTCGACAAAGAAAAGTGCGCAAATGACGGTGTGCACAAAAATATTTATAGAACTTGGGATCCTTGCTGCTGCTACGTAGTTCGTATACTGTGGTGATGCAGAGTGGTTTTTAAAAAAAAAATACTTTTGAATAAGTCAAATTGCCGTTAGGTATTGGTGCTTTTGAATTTAATTCCCGTCTTATGACGGGCTTTTACACTAGTTTATTACTAATTTACTTGTTGTGCCATAGCAAGCATACAAAAGCGACAGTCAGGACGTAACAAAATGTAACAAGGTGCTGATTGCCAAAATCACACAGATTAAAATGATGTGGCAGGATCACTAGTGCTGAAATGAAAAAGGAACCCGATGAATACCGCTGAAAGAAGAAGTCAGGAAACAAGGAACCCGATGAATACCGCTAAAAGAAGAAGTCAGGAAACAAGGAACCCGATGAATACCGCTGAAAGAAGAAGTCAGGAAACAAGGAACCCGATGAATACCGCTGAAAGAAGAAGTCAGGAAACAAGGAACCCGATGAATACCGCTGAAAGAAGAAGCCAGGAAACAAGGAACCCGATGAATACCGCTGAAAGAAGAAGTCAGGAAACAAGGAACCCGATGAATACCGCTGAAAGAAGAAGTCAGGAAACAAGGAACCCGATGAATACCGCTGAAAGAAGAAGTCAGGAAACAAGGAACCCGATGAATACCGCTGAAAGAAGAAAACAGGAAACAAGGAACCCGATGAATACCGCTGAAAGAAGAAGTCAGGAAACAAGGAACCCGATGAATACCGCTGAAAGAAGAAGTCAGGAAACAAGGAACCCGATGAATACCGCTGAAAGAAGAAGACAGGAAACAAGGGAACCCGATGAATACCGCTGAAAGAAGACCGTCAGCAAGGAACCCGATGAATACCGCTGAAGAAGTCAGGAAACAAGGAACCCGATGAATACCGCTGAAAGAAGAAGTCAGGAAACAAGGAACCCGATGAATACCGCTGAAAGAAGAAGACAGGAAACAAGGAACCCGATGAATACCGCTGAAAGAAGAAGTCAGGAAACAAGGAACCCGATGAATACCGCTGAAAGAAGAAGTCAGGAAACAAGGAACCCGATGAATACCGCTGAAAGAAGAAGTCAGGAAACAAGGAACCCGATGAATACCGCTGAAAGAAGAAGTCAGGAAACAAGGAACCCGATGAATACCGCTGAAAGAAGAAGACAGGAAAAGAATGATGGTGCAGAGGTCATTTGAGGAAATCCAGCTGATAGCATGACAAGGATGTCCTTCTTTTAGAATTCGCAAGGTAAACGAAATGCAGAGAGAGAGAGAGAGACAGAGAGAGACACAGAGAGACAGAGAGAGACAGAGAGAGACAGAGAGAGACAGAGAGAGAGAAGAAGAGCGAGCGAGATTTCAAATCACATGAAGAAAACTGGAAACAGACGTGAGGATAATTTTTAAACAACAGGAGCGGAACTTGAACAGAAAGCGCGTGACGAGACGGCTTCGTTTGAACTATTTTACATGTCCCTCATGGAGATTAAACGGTACGGAAGAAGAAAAGGAAGAGGAAAAATAAGAAGGAGATGAAGAAGTAGAAGAAAAAGAAGAGGAACAAATTTCTAACAGCAATATTTATAAAGGACAAGCAAGGCAAATTGCTTACTGCCCCGAAGGAAGTAATGGAAAGATGGAAAGAATATTTCTCAGAACTCCTTGATGGTGAGCAAGGTCAAGCATCAGAAATGATAACCACTTGCACAGAAGAGAAAACCAATGGTGGTGAAGATGACATAAAGATGGAAGAACTGAAGGCAGCACTGGAGAAAATCAAGATGGGCAAAGCAGTAGGGCATGATGCTATAACACCAGAAATGGTTAAGTACATGGGAGCGTCAGGCGACCTATTACTCTTAAGGGTCCTACAGGCAGCGTGGTGCAACAAGGCCATACCAAAGGATTGGGAGATTGCCATCATAACACCGACTTTTAAAAAAGGGTGACAATCGACAATGTGGAAACCACAGAGGCATATCCCTTCTCGGTGTCCCTGGTAAAGTCTACTCTAGAATCCTAGAGCAGAGACTCCGATGCGTAGCTGAGCCACAATTGGATGAAGTCCAGTGCGGATTTCGAGCAAACCGAAGTACTCAAGACCTAATCTTCACACTCAGTGTGAGTTTCAGAGGTGGCATTTGCTGATGACGTTGTCCTGATTGCTAAATCAGAGGCACATCTCCAATCCAACCTGCAAGTCTGGAAGGAAGAGCTGGAGAAGAGAGGGATGGTCATTAGCAGCTCTAAAACAAAATCCATGGTGATATCACGAGAAGAAAGAGTACATCAGATTAAACTGGGAGAACAAGTCCTGGAGCAGGTCGACCACTTTAAATACCTCGGAGCTATTATAGACCGAAAGGGAGGCATCAGAGAAGAGTTGGCCACTCGAAAAGCAGCAGCTGTGAGACTTTTTCAGGCCATAAATCGAGGATTTCTCAGCAAGAGAGAGGTTGATAAGAAAACGAAGATGGCTGTATACCGCTCCACCTATGTCCCAGTCTTGACATATGGATGCGAGTCATGGGCAATGACCGCAACCCACAAAAGCAAGATCCAAACCTCAGAAATGAGGTATCTGAGGAAGTGGTTGAAGTAACAAAAAGAGACATGGTCCGCAACCAGACGATACGTCAAGGCCTAAAATGCCACCCCCAGCAGACCCAAGTAGAACAGTCCCAACTAAGATGGTTTGGTCATGTCTACAGAATGGGAGAAGATCGGCTACCACGACAAGCATGGGAAACAAAGAGCCGGGGATCCAGACCCCTAGGACGACCCAGAGTCCGCTGGGAGGACAACATTAGACAATCTTTGAAGGACCCAGGACTAGAATGGAACCAGGCCAGGAGGAAGACAGCCGATAGAATGGTCTGGCGCTCTCTCTTCCAAACCTCTACACCTCACGGTAGAAGGGGAACGACTAAGTAAGTAAGTAAGTACGTAATATTTAACGAGGATAGCTTAAACAGCTTTACTTGATAGCAAAAATACCGTTAGCTGAAGATCTCTCAATGTCTCTATCAATGACATAAAACCTGTACACATTGATCGCTGAAAGACCTTTACACATTGATCGCTGAAAGACCTTTACCAAACGGTCGCTAAAAGACCTCTACATAAAGACATCTGAATGGCACATTCAATGACTTAAGACCTTTACACACTGATCGCTGAAAGACCTTCAACCAACAGTCGCTAAAAGACCTCAACATCAAGACATCTCAGTGGCACATTCAATCACTCAATATCTTTACACTTTGATCGCTGAAAGTCTTTCAACCAACAGTCGCTAAAAGACCTCATTATCAAGACATTTCAGTGGCACATTCAATCGCTCAAGACCTTTACACTTTGATCGCTGAAAGACCTTTAACCCCAGCAGTTGCTGAAAGATCTTCACTTGAAGATATATTAGAGGCATTTTCAATCACTCAAGATTTTTACACTTTGGCAGCTGAAAGACTTATACGTAACGGTCGCTGAAAGACCTCCACTTGAAGATATCTTAGAGTCACATTCAATCGCTCAAGACCTTTACACTTTGATCGCCGAAAGACCTTTACCCAACAGTCGCTGAAAAACTTCCACTTTAAGATATCTTAGAAGCATATTCAATCACTCAAGATCTTTACACTTTGTTCGCCGAAAGACTTATACCCAACGGTCACTGATAGACCAGTTCCTTACGAATGCTGAAAGACTTCTACCTAGATCGCTGAAAGACCTGCAACTTACAAATATTGAAAGACCTCCACTTTAAATATCTCAAAGATCCATTACATCACTCAAGTCTTTAAAACATGGATCATTAAAAGACTTTTTTACCCACAGATCGCTGAAAGACCTTTACCTCAAGATGTCTCAAAAACCCCTCGAATGCTCACGACCAGGAGTTCTCAAACTTTTCTGTACCACGGGCACATCTTAGATTTATAAAGAGAGCAGCGGGCACCAACCAAAAATCGCATCTCACTTATAAAACAAAGGTTCATGTTTACAATAAAATGTACACAAAACACCTATACAAGACCGTGTAAACACCTATATAAGACCGTGTAAACACATTTAATGATATTAGAAATATTCAGCATTTAAAAAACCCAATCTATATCTCTTTCCGTACGTAATTATTTTCAGCTCTGGACGGAATTATTTTTAAGCCCCAAAAATTTACACATACATAATTTACGTTTACTGACAATGTGTGTCTAAATCATGAGTTAAGTATAACATATTATATATCAAATTAAAGTACATTGGATGTACAATATAAATCCATATGCCTTTCTAGCTAATTTTATGTTATGTTTATGTTATAACAGATAACATGCACACGGAAAAAAAGATAACTTGAAATTTTGAACAAAAATTTTCGACTTACTTAAGGCTTGTAACATAAATTGTTATCACAATACAGTTTCAATGTTCTCTTTGTGCAGGTAATCCATTTAGAAACACAGAAAAAGTAAGAAAGTTATGGTTGATCACACAGTTTGTTCACTGTTCACATATTAGTAACATATCCTGTGTGTTTTCGGCCGTTATGGCGATACGACAAAACACGATTAAAGATGAAGATAAATGTGAAAAAATCCCTTCAAACGCAAATAAAAGACGTTGAAGCTTGTTGAAATTTGCCCAGTTTTGTGTTTACTTCCGTTCGAGATAAATTCCGGGCAGTATAAAATATCAGAATAGAAAGAAACAACGAAATAAATCAGCTTCTTTTAAAAGATCTTGCGGTCACAGCGGTCGGCCATTTGCGTCTTTTAAAAGATCCTGCGTACGGAATCATTTTAGTCAAACGTATGATTAGTGTGACCTTGGCACTACACGTCACTGGCCAACTTTTCATAGTTAGGAGTGTGGGATGATGTTCCTTCACGTAAATAAAAATCCAGATGTGCATGAGTGAGCCCTGACCCATACTTTGATTTGACAATGTTCATTGTTGAAAATATCTCAACGGTACATGGAGCGGAAATATCCATCTATTATATCGTATGTGCAGCACGTTTTAATAACTGATTTGTCTTCCGTCAGATTATGTTCCAAAAGTCATTATTAGATAAATGCGATATATATTATTCCATCTGCAAACCATCCGTTGGCACATAAATAAGCATCGGCTGGCACTGCGGTGAGAACCCCTGCTCAAGACAAATTTTCTATGGAAACACGCCATGGTTACTTATCTCTGTTAATAATTAGTCTCAACATTTTATTGGTAGTGTCAATCTCTAATATGATAAAATGTACTCCCGTATTGTATCGGT